>PVHY01015367.1:0-36160 GCA_004024945.1 Uropsilus gracilis
TCTCCTTCCTCTCTCTCTTTCTCTCAACAAACTATCAGCAGGAACAAATTTCAGGCAGTGCAAAGAATGTCCCAGACGCACAGCTTCATAAAATCTAGGCCATTTCTCTAACATGTGTGAAAAAAAAAAAGTCCTAAAAGCTCCTCCTGACTTCAAAATCGGAAAAGTGCTCCCATTCTGATTTTTGTATTCATAAAACTACATGGATCACCTGGTCCCCTGAGCTCCTCTGACAAAGGCGCAGTCCCCGTCGGGCTGCCTACCCAGCCTACATATTTAATGGTCTGTATCTAACAAAATTGCATTAGAAACCCTCTCCTTGAGACTATTTCTCGTAAGAAATGGAAAGTAGTCAAGAAAACAAACTTTCCACCCCCCGCCACAGGAATCCATGGGGATGCCTAAGAGCGTTGCCTGTTCCTGTTACACTGGATTTGGGAATAAGGTGGAGGAGCCTGACGTAAATCTGACTCAAGCAAACCCGAAGCTCTCCTGAGGAATTGCCTTTTCATTGCAGAGCAGCATAAAAACAGCACTGGAAGCACACTGGAATCTTACAGACAAAAATGCCAGGGCTCTATGTTAATGGCCCGAGTACTTGAAGAGGGATACATAGATCCTAACCCTCAGCTCTTCACAAAAGACCTGAGGAGCTTGGGGGGTAAACAACTAAGGTGGTGACACGCGTGGAGTTGGTCTCAGTCTTCTTTGGTTGCTTTTCTGCTCTTTCTCTGAAGAGCTATGGTTTGTGTTTGGGCTTGGGGGTGGGGGTGGGGTCATCTGGCTGCTGGGTGTGGGGTGTGTTTGCTTACAGGGAAGGAATCGTCACCTCGTGTTAAGATGCACCAATTTGATTTTTCTTTTTTTCTCATTAAGAGCTATTTCCGAAGTTCTGTACTATGCCATAGAGTGATCCATAAATCACAACTTCTGACATGCTTCATTCTCTTCATTCTTTCTACGACAATAAAGGGAAAATTAAATAGCCGTTTGAAAATAGTTTGCATTTCCTCACCAGATTATTTTCTAGGTGGAGAAACCACTTTCTTCTTCCAGCCAAATGGAGTGTCTTTTACATTTTCATGTCTTCTCTACAGACATTTGAAGGAGGCGCCACCATTTTCAGTTTTTCTTTCTTTTCGAAGAGGTAGGGTTGACGAGGGGTACCCCAAAGACAACAGAACTGGGGTTATCTAGGTCAGCGCCTGCGTGCCCTGGATCACCAACCTCCTTCTCCATCATTTACACCACAGGGAGGAAAAGTCCAGACTTCACAGGAGCCAAGACTTCTGCTCAGAACTTCCCGTTCCTTCTGGTGGTCTGCAAAGGCGGCCTTTGCAGGGGAAGCCGAGAAAGTGCTTGCTTTTCCTGAGATTGTTGATTGTATTTTTCACAGTTCGCCCAGAGCCTTAAGAGACAGGCTTACCCAAACTTAATAAAAAAAAAAAAAAAAGAATTTCTGGAAAATATACCAACTATGACGCAAAACGATGGAAACGCCTTAGCGCTCTTTAAAGGGAAAACAGCTTTTCCCTGATCAAAAGTGGTTAGGGGGGTGTGTGGTGCGGGGGGCTGCTGGGCTGTTCAGAGTGCAGGGGGGCCAGACTCCACCCCTGTGACCAGTGCCTGTAAACACGCATTTTTAGCAGGTCCTTCCCCACCCCCCATCAAAGCTGGTACCTCCCAGACTCCCAGCTGCCAAGCGGACTGTGTGGAGTCTCCAATCACTTGAGCCCCGCAGCCTAACTTGCTTTTTCTCTGCAAGATGCTTAGTTTTCCGATTTAACGCATTCTACAGCTACGTTTTCACGTCTAAGACAGCAAGTCCGGGACCAACAAGTCTTATGGTTGCAACGAAAGACATTCTTCATCTTTGAGGGGTGGTTTACCCTCTTGAATATGCAGCCATGTGGCCCTAATTCACTCCTGACCCTGCCTCTTAGAGACCCGTGCCTGGTGGGCAGTGTGAGGTGTGCCCGACCACGCCGGGACTGCAGGTGACAAGGGTGTTACTCCTGCCTTCCTGGGGAGCTGACATCCAAGCAAACCGAAGATGATGCGATGTCAGTGTGGGCTGCATTGGGTGGGGGCGTCTAAGCTTGTAGAGAGCAGGGCAGCAACTTGGTGTGTGGAGATGAGTGAAGAAATGGTTGTGATTTGAAGGATGTTCTTGGAAGATCTCAGTGAGAAGGAGGCAGTTGATAATGTGAGATTATTTGTTCTTTTGGTGGACATTTAAATGCAATATTTGGCAGAGAAATGTCTTCATTTCACAAGAGATACTCTTACATGAATCTCTCTAAGATTATGTTTCACTTATCTACATTGGTTAGTAATAGGTATGGAGAACGAGGGGAAGGGTGTGTGCATGAAAGTAACTGACACCTGCCTCTGGTTGGGGAGATAGCAACAGGATGACAATATGGGCAAATTGGGGAGATAATACCTCAGAAAAGAGAAGAGTCATAACTCAGACCCAGGGTTCCCGGGGTTCAGAGAGGCAATCCTGACAGAATTACATGGATTTGAATGTGGAATCTCTTCATTTTTAATTACACGCTCCACCTCTTTCCTGGCCACCATCACTATCTTCCTCATCCTCACTCTCATCACCACCACCATAATCTACACCACTACTGTCACCACTACCACCACATCGTTATCATTATCAAAGTGTAGACGGAGTAGGAAAAATTCATCTAGCAAGATTTACCCTGAGGAATGACAATTTGCAGCCTCTATTTTAAAGCTTGGCTCAAGAGTAGTTGACGCTCAGATGCCTAGTTCATGTTGCTTCCTTAACATGTGTTCACTTATTTGTTCATTCATTCACCACTTGACATTTCATTCAGTCATTTTCTCTAGAGATTGCAGAGACTCAGGCACTGGGCTAGGAACACATTCAAGATTAAAGTATAGATCCAGGAACTTTAGTTACATTCTTTGGCTATTGTGCTGCACATAGAACTGGAGACATGCTTGAGAATGAGATTTATTCTCATCATCATATCACACAAATGAGCATTTTATTTGAACTGCAGCTCATGCATTAGGTTTGCTTATTGTTTCATTTGGAGTTGCATCTCCAAAATAAAACATCTTTATACCTCCAGTAACTTTATACCTCCAGTAAAGGACAATATCTTGTCTGCTTTTGTATCTTTTGGGCAGTTAGCTGAGCGTTGAGCATGTAGTAGCTGCTCAATAAATCTTTTCTTAATTGCCTTTGGATGATGGAAAGAGCCTCAGAGTTTTTAAAAATGATCTTACATAAAAACTGAAGGTAAGTCCATCATAACTTGCTCATTCCTTAGTGAGAAAAATTGGCACAGACGATCACTTGGGGAAGGAACATAGTTTTTGAATGTTATTCTGTACAATGTGCCCCCATAGTCAATCATCTGAGGGAGAACATGGCCTTTGTGAAGATCTTGCAGAAAGTCACGAGATTTTCTTTAAAAAGCACATGTGGCTTTGGGTGCAGATTAATTTCTGCTCATGCACTTTATTATATGATCAGTGTTTGGGCAATTAAAAAGTAAAGAAAGTTTGTTTTAAGCTATTCAGATTTGCTCTTCGAGGTGACATTCTTTCTTCAGGTTCACTGGATCAATTACATGCGGTACAGAAAGGTCTGAAAATCACTTTCTGGAAGAATAACCAAGCCAAATCTTGGAGACCTCTCTCTTTCCATAATATTTTAATTCTGGGAGCAAAAATGGCAGAGTGGAAGCTTTAAGCTCCATAACTTAGTAAATACTAATTAGCCGTCTGGTAAATTGAATTAGTTTTGTCATGTGACTGGCTGAATTTCCAGCTTTTGAAGCTTCCCAGACTATTAATTTTCAGGATGTGTGATGACTCTTCTCATTCAAAGGAGGATGTACCAGTTCACAAAATCTGAAACAGTGCCATTAAAGAGAGAGCTATATGCTCTTTGCATGTGCCTTTTACTCCTTTTTTTTCCAGGAAAGTGTTAATTAGTGAGAGGCCTACTTACACTAAGCACACACCCTTTCTGCTGACCTAGATCTAGATTGTTTTATTTTATTTTCTCTCCCAAATCCCCAAATGAGCTACAGCATTTCATTTTCATGAGGGTCTGGGGATGAACGAGAATAAAGCAATCTCACATCAAACACTCGTGATTTGTTAAACATTAAACTCTCCAAAAATGAGGTTTTGGATTAAATGATGAAAAGTGTCCTCAGAAAATGGATGTAAAGAAAGCTGCACTCCTTTGCGCTGATCATGGCTGCTGAGCTTGGATGCCATGCACAGTACATGCACATCGTTGGGTGTTCATCACACTTTGTGGCGGAAAAATGACTTAGAGGCAAATTTGAGTCCACTTCTTTTTCTCTCCTCACTGACAAAGTGACCCACATTATGACATATCCTTGACCCACATACGACAACAGCTTCTTCTCATGATATGCGGCCACAGAGACCATTATCACTCCCCAAGCGCAGAACACTGACTTGAAAGAGCACTTTTCATTTCCCTCGGCTAAGGGTACTTAGATTCTTTCAGCACTTAAGACTCTGGCAGGCAATTTTGGCATTACTGGTATTTTTAGAAACCTCTCAGTCAAGGTTGATGCCACAGGAGCTTTGTACCTTGGACATTACCATCATGGAACAAGGAAGGCACAATTCATAATCGGTCTCTCCTGGTTTGAGGGGCCAATTAGGAATTGGTTGGGTCTTGAAAGGCAGCTGCCGGTGAAGCTCCACTTGAGTAGCTTGAGGATGTTTCAAGTGAGGACTTGTTATTCAGGTGAGAACCTTAGTGGGTAACTGTAAGGTAGAGTGCTGTATTCAAGGTTCACAATAGTGGGGCAAAGTTAGCACTCCACACCTAAGGACTGGAGTTGGGGGAGGAGAGGTCCTTGGGAAATATCAGCTGAGCAGAACTGGGATTTTTGGGTTGTAGTCCTCTACCAGTTTGTATCTACTTCACAGAGAGAATAGCCTCAGAAAAGGAGGGAGGAAGGAAGGAAGGAAGGAAGGAAGGAAAGAAGGGAGAGAGGGAGGCAGAGGGGAAGGAAGGAAGGAAGGAAGGAAGAAATTTGGGTTCAACTTTGGTAGCCTTGGGAAAGGAGGGAAAGAAGGAGGGAGGGAGGAAAAGAGGAAGGAAGGAAGAAAGGAAGAAGTTTGGGTTCAATTTTGGTAGCCATGAGAAAGGAGGGAGGGAAGGAGGGAGGAGGAAAGAGGAAAGGAGGGAGGGAGGGATGAAAGAAGGAAACAAGGAAGGAAGGAAAGAAGGAAGGTCAAGTCTACACCATCAGCCCCCAGAATCAGGGAAGCCAGGAGAAGAAGGGAGAGCGGATCCACAGGGCCAAAGAAAAGACACCCAACCAACAGTGTTGTAGGGTCAAGCCTGGGAACCCTGAGGCAAGACTATTCCATTCACGTCTGGTTACGCTGCTTACATCCAGGATGGAGAGTCTCAGTGTGGTGGGCTGGGTCTTAGAAGGGAGACCAATTCCGTGCTTTGCATTGCTTCCGAGCTGCTGATCACGTGGCTGATACTCCCACTCAAGGCATAATTACTATTCAGTTGAGTTTATGCGGAAAGGAGGTGGGTCCCTTGGGGAAGGACATGGCTGAGAGAATCTGAGGTGCAATCCTAGACCCAGGTGTGTCATCTTAGCTCCCTGGAAAGTTCCATTGTTTGAGTTCTTTCCTAGAGTTTTGTTTTCCCAAGCTCCAAGCCCATGCTGCCCTCTGCTGCTATCCAAAGGCACCTCAGCGAGACTCCTGCAGGCCTGGGAACTGGCCTACCTCGGCTGTGCGCCTCCTTCTCCACGCCTCACTGCTTTATGCACAAAGCCAGGCACGCCTGACTTCAGGGCTCCTGTAATCAATCAGAGGGGTGGAGAAACTTGGGCAAAATGTTTCCAGGGCCCCAAACTGCTAATGCAGGACATTGACTTCCTGGCTCTCTGTTCTGTTTTTCCCTTCCTTGCCCTCTGCTCTCTATTCCTAAGTCTTCCTGATTCATGTGGTTTAATTATCAGTCTGCCTTTCCTTCCTTGGAATCATCTGGCATGTTCCTGAGACATCCACTGCTGACGTAGACCGAGAAGGGAAAGTCACGAGGCTATGCTACCCATATCTGACTCCCATAAGTACCAGACACTTTTTGTTTCGTGCCTCGTTAATTTGTTTAAATCTAAGACACAGGGAATCAGGTGTTGGGCTGAGACCAGACCCAGGACACAGAGACCAGACCCAGGGACACAGCCCCCATTTGCCTTCTGACAGAGCTGTGGGCGATTCTGCAGGGACCCTCGCTCCGAGCAAAGGATGATTGTGCCTTGACTTAAGTTTATGAGGAAAAGGAAGTGGTTCCTCGGGGAAGGCCAAGGCTGAGCGGATCTGAGGCGAAACCTCAGACCCAGATGTGTCGTCTCATCTCTCTGGAGCTTCCCGTTATTTGAGTTCTTTCCCGCAGATTTGTTTTTGCACAAAAGGCTCCAGTGCATCACGAAGCCAGTGGGCTGCAGCATCAGCGTGGAGTGGGCGACACATTCTGGATGACTCTCTCGTGGGGACTTCCTCTCGGTGTATTCTGCTTTCAGAAATTCTCATTAGGCAGGAGAGTATGGAGGGATCACGGCGGGTGTCTGTCCCCAGGTGGTGTTATTTTGTAAGTTTGGGGAAAAGCTGCCACATAGAGAAAGTTTTCCCTGTAATTTTTTATTTTGACTGGGCGCTTCTCGACTAAGTTTCTTTGGTTTTCACTGGGCGCTGCTGAATTCTCATTTCGGGTTCTTTGCTGCTGCTCTTTGCTGCTGCTCTCAAGGATGGAATGCACCGGAGAGCTGAGAATGAACCCCCTCAATCCTGGGTGTTTTCTCATGCACCCATTTTTAGAATGTTCCCTTTCCCTTTCTCTGCCATTAAGTCTTAAAAATCAAAATCTATGAACTTCAAGGACTCATGGTGGAGTCAGCCGCAGCCAACTCGAGAAGGCCAAGTTTGGCGCCAGAGGTCTTCTCTCTTCTGGCTGGCACCTGGTATTGAGAGACCAGATAACGCTCCCTCCCCTGCCTCCCCTATACCCCCAACTATGACCACCTGGTTTCTGAGCTGCCTTTGAAGACTCAGTCTGTGTGCCGTGACCTTCCTTCCAAGGGCCTTATTGGTTGAAATGAATGAATCCACCACATGGATTTCATTCTGTACGAGCTGGGGGATTAACAGAACACACCCATAAGCGAACACCACGCATTTCAGCTCCCCATCAATGTGTGTATTTTAAATCTGTCTTTTGGGCAATGTTGTTATCATTCAAAGGAAGATTCTGTGGGTTCACCGTGGGAACAACGGACCATTGGGAGAGATGCTTGGGGTCAGATGTCATCAAATGTCATCGGATGAAACAAAATCAGTGACACACCTTAGGAATCTGACTGTAGAGCTGAGGTTACCAGATTGGGAGAGGGAAGGGGAGAGACTACAGTGGAGAGAGGCACAGTGGACTGTGGGTGCCTTGGCTAGGGTGTAGCATGGTAACAGATCCGATACCTCGACATCCTGTACAGTGTTCTAAGACAACCTTTTCTCAATGAAAAGACAACCACTCCTGTTCTGTGCTGCTTAAGCCCAGGTCTTGAGACTGGGCTGGAACGGAGCTAATGCCTACCACAGGATCGCATACTGGTTCCACACTGGAGTCACCCGGGATAGCTGAAGCATGTGAATGCCTCACAGAGACTGTGAAGAAATTGGTCCATCTCGGGGCTTTCAAAAAGCCCAGGTGATTCTAACATGTGACCGAGACAGAGAAACCTGGGTTCCAGAAGAGAAGATTCCAGTAGACAATTACAGGGCGAGAGCACCATGTGGCTTGAATGTTGTGAAGATGCTGAAGAGAAAACACTCCCCAATCATCATTTTCCTCTTGTGCAGCTTCGAAGGATTAAACTTACTGTCTGGCATCAAAGACACAGAAATTACATTTCCACCCTTCCGGCCAACAGATTTGAATTGCTGAGGAACTTCTTGCCATGGATTTCAGGGCTTCTGAATAGCCCCTGGGTGGGCGAGGTAAAGACTTGACAGAAACACAAGTAATCATCATCCAGGACAGTGTGAGAAACAGAGTGTGACACAGGCATAAATTAAATGCCATAGAAACGGTTACTTGTGACTGAGGATGGTTTCCGGAGGAGCTGACCTTGGAGTTGAACCTTGAAACAGTGTCCAATTTTGACAGTAAGAGAGTTAAATGAAAGGCTGTGTAGTCTGAAGACAAAGAGTCTACCTGGAGGATGGCAGTGGGGCGAGGTGGACACAGGTGCTCTGGTAAAGAGGATGGCTATGGGGACCGGAAGTAGGGAAAGCTCTTGGAGGCTGAGTTGTAGACACATTAAACTCAGAGCTGTGACAACGAACTACTACTTTGTGATCAAAAGAGTTTAACTTGGGCCAATTGTGGCAACGTGACTGGAGTGGGATAGGATGATGCTAAGTGAAATAAATCATGGAATACAGAGAAACTGAACAGAGGGTCAGGGATAAAACAAAGCTTGCATGTAGACCATAGATGAGGCAACAAATGGCAGGGGAAGAGGAGCAAGAGGGAGGAGTCAAACAGTGGAGAGATGAGCATAAGGGATGGTGGTGATGCGGTGCTACGGTGCTACGGTGAGGGGACAAATAACAGAACTAACAGGGACTATACCCAAGGGAAGAAAGCAAGGACTGCCCCAAAATGAACAATGACGTAAGAAAATTAGTTAAAAAATAAAAATGAAATAAACTCAGAGCTATGCACACGGAGTTCATGTCACAGATAATGTGATCGTCCATGAGGTCAGAAGTGCATGTGAAAGATGAGCTGGAGGTGAAGAGGCTGGAACTGGAAGGGTTGGTTGGTGGTAAAGCAACAAGTGCCTAGTGTTCTGAGACTATCTCAGAACAGCAGTGAGTGGACTAGAAAGGAGAGGGGGAGAGAGCTGCTTGCACATAGGTCACGTTTCAATGGAAGAACACTTATATTGAGAATAAATTGGATAACTGTGAATGATGAGTTCAAAGAATCAAAGATGATCTAGTAGCGTCCCTGACCCGGATGACTAAGCGTTCAGGAAGGCAGTGGGTGCTCTGTGAGGGTCCCTGGGGCTTCAGAACAAGCACCATTTCTAGTGTCTGGCCCACAGTGGGACTGATCTGTGGAGTAAACAAGTATGTTAGCAATATTAAATGCAACTCTCTGAGAACAAAGTATAGTTGGCTCTACAGTTTTCAGGTGGGAGCGGTTGGAAGTTTGGTTTATGCCCTTTTGAATCTGAAGTTTAATAAGGCAGAGGGAACTTGGAATGGTGGGTCTGGGGTGTAAGAGAAAGGCAGAAGTAGACATGTAAAGATTGCCCTCGAAAGGTTAGACATGTAATTGGGGGTGCCAGATGTGTCAAGATAAAATTAACACAAGTGGGTGGTTCAGGCACTGTGTGCATTTGTGATGTCTAAATCTATCCTAGACCATGTCAAGGAATATGTTCTAAAGCAGGATTTTGAAGGATAAATATATAGATGAAAGGAAGGAAGGAGGGAAGGGAGGGGGAAGAGAGAAAAAAATTCCAGGCTGAAAAACGAGTAAAAACGAAGTCATATGTATACTTGGGATACTCTCTAGACCCTTTGTTACTCAAGGGACTGAATAAGTAATGTTAGCTTCATTTGGGAGTTTGGGAGAAATGCAAAATTTTGGTCCTTCCCTCACATTTCTGGACTAGAAGCTACATTTTAACAAGATCCTCGAGTGACTTGGACAAAATGGCAGCTGGAGAAGAGTTGGCCAAGTTCATGTCACCAAATTGCAGAGTGGGTGTCATGGAGTATGACATGGCGGGGAGGATGGGGACAGTTGAACAGGAGAGCACAGTTACTATCAACCGTGCTCCTTGAGGAGGGTCACTTTGGTAGAAATATAGGTGCATTCTGGGAGCCTCTGAGGCTCAAAGAGAATGAGGTGAGGACTTAGAAGCGGGTACTAAAAGGTGACCACCCTTGGAGACACAGTCATGATAGATGTTGGGCAATGGATGCACAGCTACATGGCAGCCCAAGCAGGTGAAGGGTGTTGTGAGCAGGCTGCTTATAAGACCGCAAAAGCTCTCTCTTTGGTGAACAACTGTTTAACGAATCTCTTTAAGCTTTTCCAGAATCACCCCAAATGCAGTTTTTATGCAGGTTGATCAAACCACAATATAAAATTATACTAGAGTTTTCCACCGCGGTTAGTCTGTGATTTAACGTTATTTCATTTAGCCTGGTACCTAGTACCCTTCCAAATAGCTCCATCTAAGTCTGACAGCCAGGTGCTTCTTAATCACTTCTAAATAAATCATAAAGAAAATAAAATGGCCATGCAGAAATAGTCTCACTTTCCCACCGCCTCATTCATATCCCTAAATTACTCTTAAATGATGATTAAATTATGTCAAGTCAATTTGTGTCTATCGGTGATTGAAAAAAATCTGAGCGAATTGGTTATGACCTTGAAGAAAAATTTAATTTCCTTTTACTATGAAACTATTAGCCATGATGTTTAGCTGAATAACTTCTGTAAGCAAATTATACTGACCAAAAATCTCCATCAGGAATGTGGCGCTCCCTCAGAGCCTAAACACCCAGAAGGGGAATTTGAAAATGAGGGAAGCTTTTAGGAGGGTTGTTTCATTGAGGGTTGTTCCAATGAGCGCTTCATTGCTTAGTTTATTCCAAAGGTGCTTTGGCATCTGAGGAGACGGGATACTGAATCACTCAAAAGCCATCTTCCTGCCCACTCCTTTGACATTCTCGAAGGGAACATCATCCCTCATTTCTCTGAGGTCAGCTATAAGGAACAAAGTTAAAGGTAAACAGACTGGGTGTTCAAGAGGAGGAGAGAAAATGGTCCTTCTTGTGCCTTTTTGTTCCCCAGCTCCACGCAGGCTGTATGGGGGAGGGAACAACTGTCTGAAGGAGGGAAGCTGTGGTGAGAGTGGTGGTGATCCTGCAGCCGGGGCCCGATGCAGGGCGGGGAGACCCCAACTCTGCAGTTCTTTCCCCGGCAGTTGAAGTGCTCTTTATTTCTGTTTCCTCCTCCCTCCTTCAGCTCTCTCAGCCATCCCCCTTTGCCTCTTCCCCACTCGAGTCCCTCTGAGCTCTTACACCCAAGGTTGACATGGCTAATGGCTATTCTGGTGCAGAAGTGAAGTTGTCAGACACCCCCCAGAGGACTGAGGCATCAGACGCCAGAGGCTGTGTTTATCAATAGATCTTCCTCACACAGCAAGGCTGAAGGGTGGTGAGGTGAAGGCTAGTATACAGCTTCCTACCACCTCACGGTTTACACACTTCATTGTGTTGCTCTAAGAGAAAGGGAGACCTGGGACCTCAGCATGGGGTCTTGGAAACGAACTCCTTGTTTGCAGATATAATTAGGTAAAAGGGGTCCACTGGTTGGGGCCTGCACCCAACTGATGGCCTTAGAAAGAGAAGAGTCTGAGGCTTGCCCACAGCACTGGAAGCTAAGAGAAAGGCTGGAGCAGACAGATGATCTCCAAAATCTTAAGAGATGTAGATAAATCAAACAACTAACAGCAAAGGAGGGAGAGGGAGAGGGCCTAATAGAGGGGAGGGAGGGACACAAGAAAGTATGGTGACGTCACCAGTGACAAGATGGCGGAGAACCACGGCGACTACAACCATGTGAGAAAAAAATGAACAAACAAACAAACAAACAATAAACAAAATTGTCAGAGACTGGTTGGCTTAGCAATTCCTTGAATTTAGATTTCTGATTCTCAATTCCAGACTCCTCATCTGTGAGGCTGTTCATTTCTGTTGTGATGGTCACCCAGTTTGGGGTAGTTTATTAGGAAACCCCAGGACAGGGAAACTGCCTTCAGCAGAATTATAACTAATAGTCACCACGACCACCACACATCATCAGGAGCTCTGAGAGGTAGGTCAACGTGCTCAGTCATTGGGAGGGCTTCCTTAGATGGCCCCCTAGTTCCCAGAGCTGGGTCAGCCTGAACACTGCCAACTGCTCAGACATATGCACTTCTCCTTAGGCACATAGGTGGCACTCTATCCCTTACAGACAAGGGCGAAGCTCTGCAAGGCACTGTTCTCTCCAAGCGCGAAGTGCAAAGCCCTAAACAAAAGTAGAAAACAGGATGTTCTCTGCTCTGTACCAGTAATATTTTGGTAAATTGAACCATAGTTTTAAGTACTTGGAGGGAGTTTGCTATTTAAATTACATTCTTTTACAAAACCAGTGTGACTCCCCCTACTCTTCCCACTGTTCACCCCCACCCCCCAACAAAATTAGATTTCTTGATCTCAACTTTCTTAAAGTAGGAGCAGTACCTGGTCTTAGAGATTCTTAGGAAAAGAGAATCTAATCACTTGGTGTCAGGCTAAGAAGGATGGAAAGATTGATCCAAAGGTGCTTTCCCAGGCATTAGAGGATGACAGATTTGGAATAATTTTATGAAGTGCTTTTCACAAGCAGATTCTAAATGGAGAAACAAGATGAATTCTATTACCGCCTCCCTGCATTTGAGATTCTATAAATATAGACCAGTTCGTATATTTTCTTTTTAAATAAAATCACACTGATGCTAATTTAAGAATCCTTTCACTTCATATCCCAACCCTGTTTGATGGCGCAAGCCTACATTTTTCCAAAAAAGGAAATTCCCTGGAATGTTCTGAGATCTTAGGATGAAACAGGAACAAATTTAATTCAACAAAAGAGAAAAACCAAAGCAGAGTCATTTATAGTTTAACTCCTGGATGGATTCAGAATCACAAAATACACGCCATGAACTTCCGCGACACAGAAGGCTTCGTGGAGATAGAGTTGCACCCCCGAGTCAAAGAAAGAGTTAATCGTTCCAGACAGTGCAAATACTGTCGAATACTAAAGACATGCTCTGTGTCTGCAGTGTGGGGGCTGAAATATTCCCAGGAAGAGATTTAGTTCATTGCTCTGATATTCTCTGCAGATACAGCCTTGACTCAATTTAGGGCAATGAACAGTCACAAAGAGCATACTTATTAGAGCCGTGACGTTTCTGGAGGGTGCTGTGTGCACCTACTGGCAAGCCAGGATTAATAACCGCAGCAAACTTTCAGATGCAAAGATCCTGGGAAAAGGAAAGTCTGTGAATTGAAAACCATTCCCCTTGTGAAGCCAAGAAGGCCTCGCAAGAGATTCTGGTTACATTTCAGGCTCACACATGAACCGTCACAAAATTTTTCAAATTTCTACAGCCTCAGACTGAGCTGGGACCCAGGCGAAAGTCAGGGAGGCACTTTCTTGGGCCGTGAAACTTAAGGAGGGTGCACCCCAAATCTCAGCAGTGAAATACGTATTTGAATGCATTACTGACAAAAAGTTCAGAATGTCGGCAACAATTTCTGTGATGAATAAAACATCAAAATGTCAAGTGAAGACAAAACCGATATTGCTGATTTTCCTGGCACTTATGGCCTCCAGCTTCATCTTAGCCCAGCCTGACATTGTCCATAAACATCCGCCACCTACTGAAAACTTAAGAGAGTGAAAGTCACAATTAACATGATATCATGTTTTATTTAAAAACAAACCCTCTGTGGTGTGGAAGTGGAGAGAAAGGGATACTTCTACACTGCGGGTGGGAATGCAAACTGGTCCAGCCACGATGGAAAGCTGTGTGGAGGACTCTCAAACCATTGAAAATGGAATTCCTATTTGAGCCAGCGATCCCAAGAGTGGGAATCTACCCAAAGGACATCAAAACACTCATTCAAAATGACATGTGCACCCGGATGTTTACTGCAGCACTAGTTACAATAGCCAGGATATGGAAGTGACCCAAATGCCTCCAAATAGACGAATGGTACAGAACGCTGTGGCATATGTACACAAAGGAATACTATACATCAATCAAAAAGAGAAAACACGTCATTCACGGCAACATGGATGAAGGTAGAGGGATGCATGCTAGAAGAAATAAACAGAAAGAAAAATGGTGGATGGCCTTATTTATAGGAGGGATAAATGGAAAACAAACAAACAAACAAACAAACAAACAGATAGACAAGAAAAATTTAAAACTAACTCTCAGCAAAACCGAAGCATGGAGCATGAGAGGGGAGGGGGTAAAAGAGGAGTGGGAGGGAAACAAAAACCTGAGACATGGTTCATGGGTGATAAGGTAGTGGGAGAACCCTGGGGTAGATAACAGTGTAAAATAAGACAAAGGAAAGAATTAATTAATTAAAGACATTGTTAACGTGGAGTCACAAAATAAACAAACAAATAAATAAAAATAAACCCTCTGGACGGACTCTGGGTGGTGGGTATGGTGTGAGCTATAGGGTTGGTGAGGTGAGAGACTTTGCATCTGAAACTGCACAGCCTTGTCAACAACAGCTGTCTCTGTAAATGGACTGACATGGAAGAAAATAAATGCATAAACTGCAAAATAAAAACAAACTCTCAGCTCTCACTCATTCTCTGGCAGATAAATCCCAGCCTTGCTAATGGGGCCTCTGTAACCCATGTGAGAACACATCACAAGTCATCCAATCCTACTCTTAATTTTCTATTTTCCCCTATTTCATGCTCTTCAACCTTCATCTTCTCACTCTCAGGTTTGGTCATGGAGGATGCTGACAGATAAAGGAACAGCCTGAGTGTCTGCACTTGGGTTTTCCTATCTGCCAGGATCTGGAACCCCCCCCAGGACTGATGGGGAGCTGCGGGAGGGCTCAGGTCCAACAGGTACAGGTCCTGCTCTTCCTCACAGACACAGGCTGTCCTGTGACAGCCGTGATGGGGATCCCCTAGCTGGTGTCACCTGCCTCATGCCAGGCGCTCCAGGTGAACGGGAAGCCATTTACAGTTCATGGCGTCTCCTGGTAGGGTAAATACTGTAAGTCCTACCTGTACGCACATGTTTATTGCAGCTCTGTTTACAATTGCCAAGATTTGGAAACAAACCAAATGCCCCAAAACCAACGATTGGCTGGAAAAAAATGTGGTCTATGTACACGATGGAATACTACGCATCAGTCAAGGAGGACAAACACATGTTATTTGCAGCAACCTGGATGGAACTAGAAGGACTCATACTAGCAGAAATAAGCCAAGAAGAAAATAAGAAATACAGGATGGTTTCACTTATACGATGGATATAGGGGAAAACAAACAAACAAATAAGAAAAAATAAAATAACCAATGGGACTGAACAATGGAGGGAGAGAGGAGGAGGGGAGAGGAAGGTGGGGGAGGCGAAGGGCACAAAGGTTAACAGGGGTTAGGGAAGTGGGAAAGCCCCGGGGTACATAATAATGTAACATAAATATAAATACACATATGTATGCAAATTAAACAAATCAAATTAAAAAAAAAAACAATAAAACAACCATCACAGAGATAGTTGACATTCTCTGTGGACATCTCTTGTATCCTATTCCCCATTATACATTCCCAGAAATAAGAATCAGTACACTGGATTTGCTGTTTGCCATTCCAGGGGTATTTGAAACTTTTAAATCACACATCAGCAAATAATATATTATTTTGCAAGTAATTATGGTATTGCACTATGTATACCTATCTGTGCATTATGTATACCTATCTATGGAACTTGCTTTCTTCCCACAAAAAAAATTAAAAAATGGGGGAAAAAAAAAGACTGTCAGTCCTGAGGAGTGATGTCGGAGCCCATGAATCAATCAAAACCAAAACGACCTTCCCGGGACCTGCTCTCCCAGAGGACTGCCCAGAGTAACAGACCCGCGGGGGAAATGTAATCTGGACAAAGTGACAAAGCTCACTTCTGCCGGCCTTTATTCTCTGCCTTGCCTACTTTTAATCAGTTCTGGCAGGGCCCGGGCTCCTCACACATGTTTTCAAGTTTAATTTTTAAAAAGTTTATATTTCAGGGTGACATTGGCCGGCCGGTGAGTTATGAAATCCCTCAAATCTCTCCAGCAGCAAGACCAATTCCGCACCCAGGACAGCAGGAGGGCAGGTACTGAATGGGGAGCTGGTGGTGAGAATCCAGAGCTAAGAACAGCCTGGCTGGAGACGCGGGGGGTGGGGGGTGGGGGTGGCAGAGGTGAGGTGCTGAGCTCACAATGGCCGAGTGGAAGGAGCAGCAAATACTATAGGTCGAGACGGGGCATCCCACCACCCCAGTTCTTGGCTCTAGCGCCTGCCTCGCTTCCCCAGGTGGGGGTCACAATGCACCATGGCTCAGTGATTGGACATTGTGGACATTTGTACCCTCCCAGTCTGGAGTCCTGAAGTCTACAGTCAAGATGTGGGTCTTCTGGAAGCTCAGTAGGAACCTCCACCCATGGCTCTTCCCAAGCTTTGGGGTGGCCAGTCATCTCCCCTGTTCGTTGCTCACAGCGGTATCAGACCAGGGTGTCTTTGCCTCTCTCCCTCTGGTTGGATCTCATTCCAAATCCCCTGTTCCTATTAGGTCAGCCATTCTATGGAGCTAGGGCAACTCTATGACGCCCTCATCTCAACTACTGTGTATCTGCAGATACCTTATTTACAAATAAGTTCTTCTTCCTAGGTGGTGGGCAATAGGACTTCAACATAACTTCTTTGGACACAAAATTCAACTCACAAGAACCTTGCAGAAAAAACAAAGCATCTCTGTTTTCAGCCACTGGAGTGAAAGAAATAGAAGCTCTGAAGTGTTCTGTGATAGTTTATGAACTATGTATAGGGCTTAGGCCAGTGTCTATCAGATCTGAGTGAGAATTAGGCCTGGGGATATTTATTTAAAAGGGCAGATTTTGATTCAGAATCTCTGGTGATGGGACCCTGATCTTCATTTTAATAATACGCCAGTGATTCTGAGGCTGGTGAACTGGGAACCCAACTTTGAGAAATACCATTGTATGTTACCACTTTAACTTTCCCCTGACTATCGACGTCTAGTTTTTCATTCCCAGATAGTTCCTGCATCCATAGTTCCTGAAATCATTGTTATTTACCTCTGACTCTGTTTTTAAAGTGGTGCATGAAACGATTTCCCTGGTCAATCCTCATTCATTATTAAACCCATTCATGAATTGCAGGACTTGGAACTGAGGCCTGACTTGCGGAAATCATCTGACTGTGAGCTTCAACCATTTTCACACTGCTTTGAGATTTATTCAAATTATGAGATATTTTCGAAGAATTAGAAACAAATCACTCCATTTTATTCAAAGATATTGACTGAATTCGAGGAAGAATTGAGAGTCATGTCAATGGCCTATCATTTAGCATTGTCACAATTTTTAACGAGATATTCAGAGCATCTTTAGGGAACCTGGCTTGGGTTGAGAATGGGAATGCTGATGAGTTCTCTCATTTGCAGGAAGGGGTTCATTAAGAACCCCTTAGTACAGAAGGACCTGGGAGACAGAAAACATCTAATAAATAGTAGCTATGAGCTTTGACTTTATTTAGGTGCAAAATAATGATAACTGGTGGCTTTGGAAAGGATTTCCTCCCCTAAGTTACAAACAATTACCTAAAAAGCAAGAAAGAACAGATGAATCAGTTTGCATTTTTCCCATTGTCTTCCAAATATTTATGAAGGGGACTAGAAATATCTCTCTAAATAGTATTAGTTATGTTGGCTAGTGGTAGATATTAAAATCATTTATGTAGACATGTATTCCATGTTCTCATGTAGCTAACCTTTTCAACCTTTTCTCATTCTTCACTGGAAACCAAAAAACCCTGTGCCTTCTTTCCCTCTAGTGTAGAACTGTTAATATTTTTTCACTGAATCTTTTTTTTCTTTTTTTTTAAGACTAGGTCTCGCCATTTTGTCCAGGAAACCACAGGCTCATGTTGCCCGGGGTAACACACACTCAAGCAATCCCCAGCCTCAGCTTCCCAGGTAGCTGGGATTACAGGCGCGCAACACCACGCCCAGCTAGTTTTTGGGACTAGGTCTCGCTGTTGCCCTGAGCGGGACTTGAACCGCGACCCCTAGCCCTAGCCGCTTCATAGGCTGAAGCTTACAGGCACGCGCCACCATACCCTGCTTTTCCACTGAATCTTAAGACAAAATTTTATACAGTGGTTTTGTTGAAGGAAACAATGGCACAAAAAAAAAGTCTTATTTGCATACAACCATTCCTAGACTATATTATATACACAGTGATCTATGTATTTACAGATGCTGGGGATGAATACGCATGCGTATACTGCTATACAAGCATGCCTCTGGTGGTGTTCATACTTTTATAGCTTTTGAAAGGAACAGGAACCCTTAAAGGTCAAACAATGGTGTGACAGTTGGTCTTCTAATTTATGGAAACAGCTTTGGGAATGGGGTGACTTCAACTTAGCTCCAGGGCTTTCCTTTATGTTCTTTTAATTTCAAATTCTTTGGTAATTGGGGGCTATATTTTTTCTTAATTAGCTGATAGGCTGTTGAGAGGAGCTGAACAGCTAACAAGCAAACTCTGTGCTTAGGGATAGCCTGGTATTCTGATCTACATTGTACTGGATGTAAGGTTGATACTGTACAAACAGGTCACTTTGGAGATTCTATGGCTTAGAGTCAGATCCAAAACCCATTGAAGGAGGAAGCAGCAAATCCTGGCTTTGGACCGCTGAGTCTGTGCAAGGACACCCAAGGCTGATTGATGTCCCTGGAGAGGGGATTTAGCCATCGATTCCTCCATTCCTCTCAGTTTTCACTCTCTTCCCTGTCTTTTTAAAAAAATTATATAAGATTTGTTTACATTCTCTTTTTTCTATCTTCGCTTTTGGGTGTTCGTCTCCCCTCCCTTCCCCTTGTCTCCCCTCTGGTCACTCCATCTCTTCTTTCACTGCCAATTATTGGTCAATATTTAGTCCATTAAATTCTTCCTGTTCTTTCCTGGAGTGATGTTCTTTTGCCAGGTCTGGATGTGTTTTCCTGGGACACAGGGACTTGTGCTTAGCTTTCCAGGTGTATCCTTCATTGCAGGCAGCCAGTTCATGCATGTTTGGATTCTTTCAGTGCCTCCTCCTTCTTACTGGTCATCTGCTCTGAACCAGCTTCTGTCACATTTTGCTTCCTCTTTGCTTTGTGGTTCTGGTCGCTGGCACTGGGGGCATTTCTCCCAGCTGATGTTCGTGTATCTCCTCTGTCTTGATGAGAAAAATCAAGAGCTTCCACTGAGGATGGTTCATCTCCTTCAGATTCAATTAACTGCTCATCACCTGTGCTCTCTGGTCCTTTCTTCCTGACTTTCTCTGCTCTTCAGGTCCCAGCTGTTGATGGTCCCAAGACCTCCTAGTTAACACACTGTCCCTAAGGCTGTGACAGATGTGTCGCTGGAGATGACACTCCAGCCCCTGCTCCCCGGTCTGCACATCTTGCTGTCCGACCTACTGCGACCTCCTCAGGAACTCACTTCTGAGTCATCTTGTCATCTCTGTCACCCACCACCCCAAGTTTTCTTCTTTCCATGCTTTGCCTTTCGATTCAGTTTCCATGATGTTCTCAGAAGCAGAATGTAGTCATCTCTGGCTTCTCTTTTATCTCACGTCCTCATCTCATTCTTGCTTTTTCTGGCTGCTCCTCACACCCCTGACAAGTGTCTGATGCATCATAGCTGCTCAGAGGCCCATCTGTGCCTTCTCTTGGAGACACAAAGTCTTCAAAACGAGCCTCCTCTAGATGTGTTCTTCTTCCATGTGATCCTGCAAGATGAATTCTCCAGAACATGGGTCCACTGGAAACTAATCCATGAGTCCCCTTATTTCAAGAATCAAGTCCAAAAATTTGTGAATTTAAGACACTGGAAGAGATAGATGAACACCTGCTAGGAGGTGGGAGTTGTAGCCACACAAGCTCATCATATATGCTAGGATTCCGCCAATTGGGATGACCAGCAGAGATATTTCTGTTATATTTTCAAAAGTGGTATAAAAATAAGATTCAGGCTGATGATTTGTCATGTTATCATGACTTGCCTTCCTTTGGCACCTAAGTTTCAGTGTGAAAACAAAGAAGCCAAAACAGGGAATAATTGTGGCAACTATGATGAATCATGGGAATTCATGATTTCTTAAATTCAGGAAGACAAATCTATATATCTTGTAAGATCACGGGCCAATTTGAATAAAAGCAGTAATACAATCTAATTTTAAGCATGTTCTCTTTGTGACCATAAAATGTGAAATATCAGTAAAATTCTCTTTATATCTGGCTGTGTATGAGTACTGCATAATTAAAACAATTGGCTCCAAATTCCAAATACGTTAGCACAACTTTAGGTTTCTTCATCTTATCTCTCATCTCCTGAATGCCACTAAAAAGACTGTTCACTCTATGACACTTTTAAACCACTGGGTGGGTACCACCAGGTGGAAAAAGAGAATTTTCTCATGATTTTCATATTTCTCACTTTTCAAAATGAGAAACTGTGTGGACTTTAATTTCTACAGATATTTCTCTTTAGAAAGTTTCATGCGAGAGTAGCAAAGTTTTACTCCATGTATGTGCACTTTTATTTTACTACTATGACCTACAAAGAGCATCGCTTTTTCTGCACTTTTAAAATCTCTTTTCACGCATTCCTGTTCTCAGGGTTTTAATAAAACAGTGACCCTAACTTGCAAAATATTCACATTCATTCTTTTTCTTCTGAGTAGTAAATTCCTTAAAGTTGTTGCCCTGACTATCACATGTCCCAAGTGGGTAGTCAGAGAGATAAGTTACATCGTGTGAATGTGAATGCCAGCAAAATCTAGGAAGAGAGTGACTGGGAAAGAAATGCCTAAAATAATACTTCACTCTGCATGCATGAAATAATTTTAATGAATTGACATGGGGTTTGCCTGGTTGGATCAAAGGCTAGAAGACAGGGCCTCGCTTCAAAATTGTCTCACTTCCTTTTAAGTAAAGAGTGATGATGACACCAGAAGGCTAAGCAGTTAATAGCACAAAGGAAACCCAGGACATGTGCTGTTAATTGAAACTGAAGGAGATGAACCATGCTCATATTTTTCTTTTCTTTTTTTGATTTAAAGCATATATTTATTGCTGTAATAATCTCAACCATACTCTTTTATGCTGTGTTTTTGTAATTTATTAAAACTAGTCCCAGGTGGAAATCTATACTTTTTTCAAAATAGTACATTTTTTTTTGTTTTTTTAAAAAATTAATATGCATTTTTATTGAGTAAGTTTTGTTCACATTTGTCTTTTGGGTGTTCCTCCCCCCTCCTCCATCCCACACCCCTACTCTCTCCATCTCTTCTTTCACTGCCTTTTATTGTTTAATTTTTAGTCTCTTGGGTTCTTCCTCTTCTTTCCCGGAGCAATGTCCTTTTGTTCGGTATGGACGTGGTTTCCTGGGACACCATGGCCTATGCTTTGCTGCTGGCCACCAGTTCGCACATGATTATGTTCTTTCTCATATTTTTCTAAGTGGGAAATATGGAAGCGCTTGACTTCTAAGACATCAGCTCTTTCTTACCAACACTCAGTCTCTCTGTCAGTCTAATGTGTGTGACATGGAAATCGATTTCTGGCTGGGTTTACCTTCAGGCATTTTACTTAGGCTTACTGCAGACATCTAAAACCCATGAGATAACTCCTAGCCACTTCCTGACTCAGTTTCCTCATCTGTCAAGTTAACGCTGCTCCTAAACATGGAGGCGTTTAGACACAGGTGAGTTCACCATAGAGATGGGTCATCAACATTGTGGCTTTCATGGGTTACTGTTGTCCCACACTGGGCTCAGGAGCCTCAGCCTGGGGCACATGAAGGTGATGGGACATGGAAGGTCAGGTAACCCCAGGACCAAGAGTAACTACAAACAGGATTTGGTGGATCCATAGTCTCGGCGGCTGTGGCTCCAAGGATGTTACCGGAGGTAGAGGGAAGCAGGTAGGCAGTTCACGCTCAGCAGAAGGTACCAGCTAACAACGCTGGGTAACTCTTTTGTGGTTCTCTGGCCCTGTGTGCTTTGTACTGCTTGTTGGTTTCACCAAACCTAATCTCTCTGAGGCAGATGAGCGATTCTTTTGATGAGATCTCCCCCAAGGAGACCATGATTAGTCTTCCAACTCTGACCCCAAAGTGAGAACTTACCATTTAAGTATGTTCTATTTTTAAAAATGATTGTTGCTCATGAACTTCCATCCCAACAGAGAAAGGTGGCACAGAAAAAAAGCACTGTGAGTTGGAGAACATAGATGAGGAAGGGGACGCAGGAGCAATTGTTGGGGCAGAAAACACTCAAGGTTCATCACTCAACATGGCTCAGTCTTCCTGTGTGTCATGGACAGTCACAGAATGCTCAGGCCCTTCAGGAAAAGACAAGGGAGAAGGCTCAGGGAGCAAGGAGATGGGACTCCATGCAAAGTTAGAAGGTTCAGTGACTGGGTTGTCTCCCATCCACTTCTCATCAGGTGCTAGAATCATGGAGGAAATGTGTCACCTTTGTCATGAGGTGAGCCAGGCTCATGTTCCCTCTCTGTACCTAGCAGGCATGAATTTAGATCAAACTCTCAGCTTCTCTGCAGCAGGTAATAATTAACTTCAGGCAGCAATTAATTTCATCTTGTAAAGTGGAAAGTTGAGACTCTGAAATGTGAAGATCATTTTCTATATAAGTCCAGGGTGTCACATGAATCCAGGTCACAGTTTTCTTGATCCTTTTGACCACGCAGCTGGATAGTTCTGTCACATTTTTCCTCTCCAGGAATTGGGAGAAGATGGGGGTAGTTCAAGACTCAGAAGCAGGCGGTACACAGGCACAAAATTGACTTTGAGCAGTGTGGAAGTAGGAAGAAGCGGGAATTCTTCTCTCCACGAATCTACCATTTTTCTGAGCTCCTTTCCATAAACTCCAGGTCAGAGTTTCAGTGGGTCTTTATGTAACTCAGATATTATCTAAACAGATTCAAAAAACCACTAGAAATTTTAGTATTCATGATCCCAACTGATTTTAGCATCTGTGACTCCAACTTACTCACACTCTGGACTTTTTTAAGATTTCTCAAACAGGACATTTTAGAAGCCAACAATGCTTAGAAGTCATGACTTCTAAGCATGCTCTCTGAATGAAGTTTTCCCTATGCAGACTCCAGCTTCAACTGCTTTTTTTTTTCTTTCCCTGAAACATGTTAAGACAGATGCGTCTTGTTTTCTTAATTTTTGTTGCACAGAAAGGAGTTATCCCATGACCCCTTCTGCCTGGAAGGTTACGAATAAAACACCAAATCCTTCATTCATATTTCTGAAAAGGTTTCCATCCTGGGAAGAGCAACAAATCAAAAAAAATGGCATCAACGTGCAGATATTTTAACAGCCCCATCCAGCAGGACACTGCAATTTTCATATTGAGAAGTAATATATGACCAAGACAAGACCCAGACATGGGCTCATGAGTAAGACTTCGGGCTTTAAAATTATTGCCTTGATCATGGAAAAGAAATATGAGTAATCACTGCCATCCACCGACTCGGGATAGTCTTTGGGGGCAATCGATGTTTGAGAGAATCAAAGAACATCTGGAAATCAGCATAGTTTGAGTTAGTTCACACCCTGCTTGCTTCATATTTCAACAGATCTATGTGCAAAGGCATTTATGCAGCCCTGAGAAAGCAGCCTGGGCTGATCCTCTGGGATTAGGAAATTTCAGCAAGGCTAGCAGGGGAAGAAAGGAGGCAATCCCTCCTTGAGAGACTCCAATTGTGTAGCTGCAGCTCTGCTGTGTCTTGGCACATTCTGACCTGCCCCAGCTTCCCCAGCATCTACCAGCACGATGCTTTTCAGGGCCCTTTCCTAATAAAAGTTCATATTTAATCTACACAAGAAAGAGTCTAAATTGCAGTCCCCAGGCTTCGGTCCGAATGAAAGTCAACAAACCTCTCTCTGACCCACTTCTCCTGACCCTTTATGTTGCAGAGAACCCAAAAGAGAAGGGGAGAAATAGCACCCTGCTGAAGAGAATAGGGTCTTACAGTCAGACCGGAAGACAAGACAAGATGGTTTTAACAGATGGTGCTGATTTTGGCATTGATCTGTTCCCTAAAGTTCAGATAATCGCTCCAGCATTTGTGTGAGATGGTGGATTCCCGGAGGGTCTTTATTTTAGGAACGCTCTGTTTAAATCCCCACATTTATGAGACAGCGGAGAGCCTGAGAAGTTTCTTGATTGGGGTCTCCCATGGCCTCAAGAACCACCACCTGGTGTTAGACCTGATACTTTCAGCCCATTAGATTCTAAAAGAGTAGGTCTACGAGATTTAGACGTCTCACTTAGAGGCTAGAGATTGGCTTAGAAGACAAAACCAGTTTGTCTTAGGAACAAATTATATATGTTCTTCCCTGAAAAGAGCTGGAGATTTTTCAAAATATTTTTGGGATTGTAGCTGGTGCTACATGTGACAGATAATTGGGGTCAAAATGCCAAGTGGTCTGGCTCTAAGCCCCCTGCAAAATAGCCCCAGTTTTACTCACCATCGGCTTCACACAAGGGTGTGTGAGCCCGAGGCACAATTTGTCAGCCTTAATCCTAAGTGCTTTGCCCTGCATTCCTGAGCTAGCGCAGCCTCATCCCCTGGACCGTGCAGGAACAATGCGCCACACTCCCCTCTCTTGGGAACTCTGTCACAGTTCAGAAAGTAGAACCGCCATGATGTTGGCAGGAGAGGCAGCTGTGTAGGTGCTGGTGAGTAGTAACCCTTGGAACCTCAGCAGCAACCTGGAACAAGATCCAGGCACCAAGCCCACAAATGACAAAGGCACATCCTTCGATCTCAGGACACGAGCAGTCAGTGGTTTTATTTGTGGAGAGGCTGATAGATGACTGCCTTCACAGCACCTACTGGTTAATGTTAAGAGTCCCATGCAGGAAAGAAGAATGAGATGGAAGATATTGATAATGATCAGAGAGGAACCAGCTTGCAGATTGGGGGACTTGGGAAACATGTCCAAACCCATCTTTACTAGGAATTGGGATCTTTTTATATCTTACAAAGAATGATAACAATGAGGTAGTGAGGAAGAAAAAGAAAAACCTGGACCCCATGATACCGACATATGGCAGGAGGATGAGTGATAACAGGAAAAGTACCTGTGGGGGTTAATGCCATTATTATTCAGTTATCGGTCCCTTGGGTGGGACATTCCCAGGTTAGATGGCTGTCATCACAGATAAGAGACTTACCAGAAACCATCTCTAGTATGCCAGACCTCTCTGAAAGAAGAGGGTGTTCAGATACCCTCTGAAAGAAGAGAGTATCTAAGAAAGATAAAGGCGTTCCTTTATCAAAGGCATATCTCATATGGGCATATTCTATGCCCATATCCCACAACTAAGCTAGCACAAGTACCATGCTGGGATTATTTTCTTACCAATCTTTTCATAGATGGAAAGTCTGAGATTCAGTGAGGTGTAATACAATAAAGGATAGAAGAGGACTCAAACTGGATTTTTGATGCTAGATTTAGTGGCCATTCTAGAATATTATCTGACTTACCCATGAGGCCAGGTCTAGCTCTCTGTCTGAATGCTTATTCTCTAGTTCCTGGTCTTGTAGTTCTCAAAGTTGATTATATTTGTAAACACCTGGGGGGCTGGTCAGCACACAGAGCCAGGAGATTTGGATTTAGCTGTCTGTCCTCGGACTTGTGAATATTGGGATGCTGATGCTGCTGTCACTTTAGAGGTCCATACTTTGAGAATCACGGTTCTGGAATCCAAGACAGTGTCTTCCATCTTGTTCTTGCAGTGGAATGTCATGGGAACCTTTAATATGTTGATGTATATATATCAATGATATATGATATATATATGATCCAAGCATATAGATATATATTCATATATGTATACATTTATATGTATATATGCCTGGAACAGACAGACAGACAGGCAGGCAGGCAGACAGACAGACAGACAGACAGATAGATGCCTGGGTCCTATTTCAGACTGATTTAGTTGTTCTGGGAGCTGGAGGCACTGGTGTTTTCCGACGTTTCCCTAAGACTTGCAATAAGAAGGGTTGGAATTTCTTGCTTAGAGGCAGAGGCCAGCAAAGTGAGCTTTGTGGGGGGCAGCGATTCTGTCTAGTGACATCTATTGGTGCACAGCCACCCCCACTTGTTTATGGATTCTGCTGCTGTTTTCACCCCATAGGGATGGAGCTGAGTAGGTGTGACAGACTCTGGCTAACAGAACAGAACATATTTACTCTCTGGATCTTCCTAAGTACCAACAGTATGAGGAAATGACCAAAGGTACCCTCAACTTTTGTACTTTGAACACATCTTCCCAAGTCTTGACCCAGACAACATGGGGCATGTCAGAGCAAGGAATGGAGGGTAAGTTCATCGTAAAGGACTGACTCCAAGTTGGGATTCCATCTTTTGAAGAACTTTCTCTCTACTTTTCTGTCTCTTATGCACACTCATTCTTTTTTTCCTACACTTTGAGCTTGCTCTCATCTTCCCTCTCCGCAGTGACCTGGGTTTCTTCAATATTCTGCTTCACTGGCGCTAGCCATCTCCTACCACAAAGGGCATGTGTGACTTTGGAGTCAAAGGATCCAATCTGGAACCCTTGCCTCTGCCCCTTAGCTGTGAACTCCCAGAAGTTTCCTCAGCATCTATGGACTTCTAAACTGGCAAAAGGGAGACAATAATACCTCACTCTTTAGGTTGTTGCAAAGATCAAGGAAGATGAGTCAAAAACACCCCCCATATTTCATTTTTTATTGGCCTCAACATCTCAGGAAAATGCAGGTCACAACACTGATTTCCTTTTGGGTTTTGCTTGGAGGGACAGAAACTGTACAGACTCTAAAACTGGGTTTATCTTGGCTTGACAAATGCGGGGGGCGAGGGAGAAGGGAAACCAAAACTTCTCAGGCTGAATTTTTTATGATTGCCTCCAAATCCCTGGATTAGAGTGCTCAGAGCCTGCACACCCAAATGATGACAAGACGCTGTAGAGCAGGGGCCCAAAGGGGGATTTATGGCCAGGACCGCATCTAATGCAAACTCTGGGAAAAGGCAATCAAGGAGTCAAGAAACTATGATTCTCTAAAAACTTTGAAGTTATAAATAAAGTAGAAAAGGATAGAGCAAAAAAAAAAAATGAAGGGAGGACCTGAATATTTCACAGCAAACATTACTGGCTCATAAGACTTCCCATCCAGAGTTATACGAAGAGGGTAATACATACAGATATTAATTCATAAAGCATATGAAGAGCTAGGAATCCTTTTTCATCCCTGATGCACAGACCAATTTCATCCCTAAATCCCTCATCTATTGCCCCAGGGAAAATCTTGTCATGCACAGATTCCTCACAATGATTTCCAGAAACTTCATGTAAACAGAGCAAAGAAAACGTGAACCTCTCTCATAACTCCCATGACATGGCCAAAGAGAACAGTGTCTCTTGTAAGCAAAGATCTTCACATCTGTTAATTCTCTTGCAATCTGCTGACATCAGATTCACTCAGCACAGCTCACTGATCCACTGAGTCCGAATCACCAAAGATAATTCCAGAGTATTGAAAAAGAACTGTTGGGAAAATGATCAACTTCTTACAATGACTTCACAGGGCATCCTTATTTCTCTCAGGCCATATGTTTTTAAACCACACATTTCAGTTCTGCTCTGAAGTCAGAATCAGCCACATTTCGGTATGCCCATGCCAGAGACCAACAGCTGAACAGCCCGGTGCCAGAGAGAATAAACTGGCAACAAAAGCTATGTGCAGAGATTATGCAAAGGCTTCAAACCTTCCAATTTGGATAAAAACTTGCAAAATGAAACAGCTAGAAAATAATTCAAACAATCTGTTAGACCCCAAACTGCTATATCTTCCCCTTGCTCTTTTCTTTTCCCTGCTGGATCTGTTCCTGCTTGTCACCATTGTCGATCTAGAGGCACCATTTGGTTGGAGTTAGCAAGAACTGATGAATTTACTTCAGGTCACACCAGCTGCTTCCTAGGGTGCGCACTAGATCCCTTATGGCCAATTTCTTGACCTCATAGCACTTACTGGAGGAAACAGAAGTCAAACTAGGATGAGAGAAAGGACCCAAAGGAATTATAAGAGGAAAAAAATTAAATTCAGAAACACGAGCTATCATCATGGGAACGTCTGATTTCAAAAAATCGAGTTTGGGAGATTCTGCCTCTCCCATCTTCTCTTCTTCTTTGAATTCCTGTCCTACAAAGCATTTCTGTCACACAGTTAGCAATTACTGGTTCTCAAACTGAGAGCAGAGATCAGATCTTTGGTGACTCTTGATTTCTCCACAGCCCACTGAAGAGAAAGGAAAATAGAAAAGAGCCTATGCTTTTATCTTAGGAACACTTTGATATCCAAAATTGGCTTAATATCTATGTTCCAATTGCTTGAAACTTTCTCCCGGAAGGAACTTCTTGTCTGAAACAGTCTGGTAACAAATTGGTTTACCTTTCACTTTGGCTAGGTGAAAATCCTGGCTTTCCACCTTGATGAGAAATCTTGTGTTGGGTGTTTAACTCAGAGTTTCTCCATCCTAATACTTTTGAGATGCAGTTACCTAGGAAGGTGACATTTTAGCAGAAGCCCTAACAACTTGACACACAAATGCTGTGCCCAAATGCAAACATAGCATGCCCGTCTCGTAATTCTACCAGCGTGCAGATGGTTCCACATTGGTCCCTCTGCCTGGCCCTGGTGTTAACACACAGCTGCCCAATATCTAGTTGGGATCAGGGGTACAAACTAAGTCATTGAACCAAATTAATACACGGGGCTGGCCAGCCAGTGAACACCCAACCGTGACCAGTTGTTGCTCTAACGAAGGACTGGCCAATGTGTCTGCAAAAGGCTACTATTAGCCTTTGGCACACAAGTTGTTTTATTTTGGACTTTGCAGGCCATCTGGTCTCTCTCACAACTACTCAGACCTACCATCAAAGTGTGGAAGTGACATAGATATTACTCAAATGAACAAATGGGTTGTGTTCCAATAAAACTATTTACAAAAACAAGTGGCATGACCTGAATGCCAGCTTCCTAATGCTGCAAACAAATTTTCCCACCAGCATGAACCCAGTTCATCCAGCTTCTGTCCACCGGTTGTGGACAGAATTCTCATCCAGGACACCACTTTTTATCATGTGCCAAACCTATCTGCCAACTAGAGTTGATTTACAACATTGAAATCCTACCATGTGATAGTAAAAGGAGGCAAGTTTTAATAAAATTTTTTAGGGAAGTTCAATTTCTGAAATCAAAGGTTGATGATACTACACTTGTAGAACTGATAACAGGGAATAAAGGGCACTAAAATTGGCCAAGGACAGTGCCCAGATAGTTGAGTGGTCACTGAGTTTTTTTCACCCACGTACCATCGCAAAACAACTCAGGTTTCAGAACAACAACACTGGGGGTTATTGGATAAACAAGAGAGAGTAAAGAGCTGCTGAGGTTACAGCTGGCCAGTTATTTCACCTCAGTTATTGTCCAGTGTTTTAAAGTCCTAAACAAAAGGTGTCCGAGCTGGCGTCTTCCTGCCACTCAAGACCTGGAATGAGTACCCCGAACAAAAGGCCACACTTTGAACATGGCACCTCTTGCCACTGAATATCAGGAACATGTGTCCTGAACTAAAGGTCACAATGGCACTTCTAATATCCTTTGCCTCTCCATATCTCGGGGAGACATGCAACTGCAGTCTGAAAGATGGGGACGGTGGGGGCTGAAATGGTCAACCCCCCATCCCCACCCCCAAATGGCTTCTTTCCTGGACCAGCTTCTTTCCTGGACCAGCTGACTTCCCAGGGGTTGCTTTCTGCAGTTTCTTAGATCCCTCTCTGAGGCTCTGATCCTGCACATTCTTTCCCGTTCCCCTTCCCCCAGGCATTTCTCATCTGGTGCTATTTTTTCCACCTTCATCTTTTTTTCTCTCCGCCAGGGGGCGCTCCCTGTAACATCCTTTGGGTCAGTCTTGCCTTCAGACCCCGTTACAGAATCACATCACAACCCACAAGAACATGCAGAAGAGGTTTGTGGAGCAGGTTCAGGTTTTAAGAACCTGCAGACACAGCTTCTCCTTTCCTGAGATCACATGGAAAACTAAGAGGCTCTAGAGATTCTAAGAGATTGAAGATATTATTATCCTCCCTCAACATATTAGAAATAAAAGCCATCCTTTCTTTATGAGGAGGCAACGATGAATCAATTGGGGTTTTGAGAAGGTGCTGATTCTGATGGCGCATCCCTGGGAGACTGCATTGCTGACAGATGTCCAGATAATATGATGCTGTTGGTCTAAGGACTTGATTTTCATTTTTTACTTTTTGAAGTAACATTACAATGCAGTACAATATAACTTTCAAGTGTGCACCACTGCGAATCAACACGTAAATCTACTACATTACATTCACCACTAAAAGTCTTATTCTATTCTCCAAAACGCCATCATCACCTCTGTCCAGATGTATCCACCCACTTCTTTCCCCTACTGGCAACCATGAGTTATTCACATAGCTAAAAAGTTTATTCTTGTCTTACTCAGTTCATCTGTTTGTTTTCTCTATTTACGAGATGAGTGAAGTCATATGGTGTTTATTGTTCTCTGTCTGCTATATTTCACTCAATATAACTCCCCTAGGTTCACCCATGGTGTTGCAAATGGCAGAATTTTTTTCTTTCTGTTTTTTTTTGGGCTGAATAGTATTCCATTTTGTAGATATACCATACCACCTTTAATAGACTTCTTTATACATCCATTAGTTGATGGACACTCAGGCTGTTCCCATTTTTTGGCAACTGCAAATAGTACTGCAATAAACATGGGAGTGCATGTAATACTTCAAATTAGTGTTTTTGCACTGTTTGGGTAAATACCCCAAAATGGAATAATTGGATTTTATGGAATTTCTATTTTTAACTTCTTATGGAATCTCCATACTGTTTACTATAGTGACTACACCAATTTACATTCCCACTAACAGAGTCAAGTGGTTCCTTCCCTTCATACACTCTCTAATACTGGCTTCCTGGCCTTTGGGTAACAGTCACTATAAATGTCACTCTGAAGAACAAGGACAGGGAGCAGTGATGGGTAAACTGGGCTACATATTAGAAAAATGTTGGCGTTTCTGAAGTTTGAGTAGAACAGCATTCCTGGAGTTAGGTCCTAGACATCAGTATCGATTAAAGTTTCTCAGGTAATTTTAATAACAAGTCAAAGGTGAGAGTTGCTATGGTATGACCCAGCTGTTCCACTCTATGCACTTACCCAAGGAACCTGAAAATATGTATTAGAAAAGATGGATGTGCTCCTGAATTCATTGCAGCATGATTCACAGTAGCCAAGGTATGGCTATAAACCTAAGCGCACCTGAAATATGACTGAATAAATAAGCAGGTATGTATATATATACATAGATGTATAAATTTATATATACACACATATAAACATGTATGTATATACATGTTTGTATGTATGTATATACGTATACAAACATAAACATATATAAACAGTGGAATATCACTCAACCATAAAAAAGAAAATCTTGCTTTTTCATTCTACAATATGGTGAACATTGAGGGCACTATACCAAGAAAAACAAAGTCAGATGGAGGAAGACAAATACCACATGGTGTCACTATAATATGGAAGAGAAAGAAAAAAACAAATGAACAACAACAACAAAAACCCTTGAATAGAGAGAAGAGATTTTGGGTTACCCAAGATAATCAAAAGGGGAGAGGGGTCACTGTATGGGGGGTGGGAAATGAGACTTGGGGTGGTGAATGTGATGGAGTGTATATAGATAAACAGGCTAACTCAATAAAAACAGTATTTTTATTTGATTACATACATATATTACACTGTTATATTCCCCTGGGTTCTCCCATCAACCTGTCCCCTGTGATCCTTCATCTTAATATCTTGTGCCCCTTCCTTCCCTGTTCTTACCCCCTTCCGTCAATAAAAAAAAAGCTATTAAAGGAATATTGAGAGTTGAATTATAGGGTCAGAGAAATTTAGTGACTTACTCATATTCAGTGACCAAGCCTGGGTTTTAATTGAAGTCAACTTTTTTCCCAACTGATCATATTTGAAAATGTTGTTAAAATTATTTGCAGGAAAAAGAGAGGTACTGGGTACTTATTTTCCTGGATAACAGCATAGATGGGGAGGCAGGAGAGAAAGATGGAATTGAGCTTATTCATACATGGCAACATCTATCTTGGTAAAGAACCGTAGATAAGCAAGTGGCAAAGGCCTCAGAGTACCGAGTCCTCCTCCTTCCAAAGCAAAAGGCCTTGGAAGCCATATTTAAATTCAGAAATGCGAAGTACCTTCAGTTCCTTTGATGTGTCACTCTGTGATGAAAACTTAGAGGTGGATGAATCATGTTTAGCTTCCCTTTCTATGCCCCAAGAAGTTCAGAAAGCCTTACTGATGAGAATGGACAAATCTCGTCCCAGGCTCCGTTGTCCTGAATATGACTATGCTAACAGAAGAGATGAAAACATCTTGAGATGTCATAGGCCAACTCAAGATCTTCCGGGTCTCCTAACATGTCTGACTCAACCTTGTGAGAGGAAGGCCACTTTCACCTGCGAAAGCACAGGCTTTTCAGTGACATGTTGGTATTTACACAACTGTTGGAGATCATTTGGGACATCCTACCTCAGAAGGGACGTGAAAGTGAGGGAAGAGCTGGAGGAAACCAACACTCAGCAGGTGGTGGCTGCAGAGGCCAATGAGAAGCAGCCCACAACTGGGAACCCATCCTTCCAGTAGAGGGTGTGAGGATCCAGGGTCCCTGAGGGGGGGGTGGGTGCATGGGGGCTCTGGGAACACCATGAGCTCATGTGAAAATTCCTAACACAAATATTTGGGGAGAAGTTGGTGTTTTGCCAAATGTTTTCAGAGGCTGAAGTTCAAGGCTGCTTTTCCCCACCTATTGGGATCGTCTATGAACATCTTATTCTGTTCATATACTCTGTCCCTTTCTGACTCTCTTTGGACAAGTAGGAAGTAGGAGTCATACCCTAAAACCATTAACCAGGTATTCTGGAAAGGAAATCAACCCTGGCGGGCATGAGTGTTGGTGGGCATCATTTGACCTGCCTCATGTCAACTGAACTTGCCTACGGTCAATTGCCAGACTCTCTTGAGGTGATCCAGATCCTACTTGCTGGTGTTCAACAAGATCATACCCTCCTTATTCACACAGAACCTCAACTGTGCAGCTTGAAGAAACAACATAGAGCTTCAGCAGCTTCAGAGGGGGGACCCCTCTCCCCCTTTGATTACCTTGGGTAACCAAAAATCTCTTCTCTCTATTCAAGGGTTTTTGTTGTTGTTGTTCATTTGTTTTTTTTTTTCTTTCTCTTCCATATTATAGTGACACCATGTGGTATTTGTCTTCCTCCATCTGACTTTGTTTTTCTTAGTATAGTGCCCTCAATGTTCACCATATTGTAGAATGAAAAAGCAAGATTTTCTTTTTTATGGTTGAGTGATATTCCACTGTTTATATATGTTTATGTTTGTATATGTATATACATACATACGTGTTTATATATGTGTGTATATAAATTTGTATGTGTATGTGTATATATATATATATATACACATACACACACACATATATATATATATATATATATATATACACCATTGCTTATTTATCCAATCATATTTCAGTTGCACTTAGGTTATAGCCATACCTTGGCTACTGTGAATCATGCTGCAATGAATTCAGGAGCACATCCATCTTCAGCTTCTGCCTCTCTGTAAAGAGGGCAGAGAGCAGAGGGCAAAGAGCAAAGGGAAGAGGGTAGAGAGCATAGGGCAGAGGGCAGATGTAGAGAGTAGAGGGCAAAGGTAGAGGGCAGAGGGCAAGGCAACACAAGGGCAAAAGGGGCACTTCCTTCCAGGTCAGTGTCTCCCTCCCACATGAGGTCACCCCACTCCTCAACAGACTGTGGAGCAGAGGCTGAGATGACCTCTTCCCCTTAAAGGGGAAATACCAAGTTGAAGAGTGACCTGAAAGTTCAGGGATAATATTGGTCTGTTTACATACCAGGGCTTTCTAGGAAGACATCCAGGAGGCTGCAATGTGCTCTTGGTTGTCTGTGGGGTCTCTGCGTGTTTGCTCCTGACAAGACTGCAGCTAACATGAGTGAGACCGACCACAGGGAGAGTCAGGGCAAGCTGGAGTCAACCCCGCACGGACAAGAGGTCTTAGTTTGGATTTTCCTCTCGGGGACTCACTGTTGGCTGGAAGCGGCCAGGAAGTGAGCCAGGAGCTCCAGTCAGATATGTTCACCAGAGCAGTCATTCTTCTGGGAACTATAGAGCGGGAGATATTTAAGTGGTGGGGATGACACAAAGATGCAAGAGGTAGCTCCTGAAGAATCAGGAAGATGCCTTAGCATGCTAGGCTGTGTGCACTGAAGCCACTGGAGCGTTTTCTAGAAACACAGACTTGCTGTCCTCCTGCCTCCCTCCCCCCAACCCAGCCCATCTGGTGTGACTCTGTTGGCTGTGGGTGATTCCGGTTCCACCTCGTCAGAAATGCGGGTCTAGTGAGCAGCGGTGTTCTGAGACCGGAGCTGGTTCTCGACTGGCTTTGCATTGAGCTCCAGGAGGGAGAAAAGACATCCTTCTGCTATGACCTCTCCCTGCCATATCAGGCAGGAGGGGGAGGATATGGAGAAGCCATGTTAAAATCCTCCAAGTGCCTGTGGCTCTCCTTCTCACATTTAGGAAACCTTTCAGCTGCAGTCCTCTCTTCGCAGAAAAAGAAGGCACAGAAGCTATTTCAGGAGGTGTGCATGAAATGATTTGCACCAAGAAGAGTTTGCACTAAGCTCGCACACTGCTTACTTAGTAGCACACATTCTGCAAAGAAAGTGACAAAAAAAAATACAAGAAAATCTCTCAGGAACAATATGACCCAATCACTTGTGAATCTATATGTTCAGGCAACGTGACCCCTCGTGCTACGGTAACAGGGAGAATCTTGGGACGGGCCCAGGTGAGCTGAGAAGGAGGCAGACCTTCCTCCCAAGTGTTTGGCATTATCACAAGGTCCTATCTTGTGGTTTTGTTCTGACTGCAGCAAATCAGCGTGCTCCGAAAACACCTTCCCCCAGCCTGTTTGTGGCCTTGTCACCTCAGAGACAACTAGGAAAGCCAAGGAGGGAGGCGAACAGGGGCCTGAGAGTGGTCTCCCTCTAAGACTAGATGAGATAAGACCCACAAGACCAGACCCAGGAGCAACATCTGCGACAAGATGTTCAGTAATTAATCATCTGCAAGACTCCAAGGGCCCCCAGTGGCGTCCTCCCTGCAGTTTTAGTGACCGAGAGGGCAGAGCAGTTCCACAAACACAGTGAGACAGTGTTTCAGCTACACAGTCGCTCCACAGAAGGCAGGAGTCCTTACTCCAAACAGGAGGCAGGAACCACATCTGCGAGAATGTGAGTCTCGGAGACACGCTGAGGATCTCTGCTGTCACCCAGGGATGCGGGGAGATGGTAGATTACAAATGGAATTTTGATGTGAAAGTCTCTGGAGAAAGTGATTGTTGAGACAGAACAGTGGGGGTGGAGGGAGGGATGGATTTTCCCACGCATTTCTAGATGGTCTCAGAGGACGCGGCCTCGTCACTCTGTCATTACTCATCGAATGCGAGTGCTTGAAAGCTGGAAGGGACCTCGGAGACTTTCTTGTTTATTTTTACCCATCTGCTTTGCGACCCCCCTCCCCGACACTGATGGGGGGGGTGTGAGAGTGGAAGGGACTCCCCAAAGGCTCCGGCACTTTTCTTGTGTTTTCACTAGAAAATGACAACATTCAGGATAGGATTCATCTTGCCAGCTAGTCTAAAATCAGCCCTGGTGAAAATACAGCCACTGGAGGTTTTTCAATGATAACAAGTGCATCACTAACATTGCACCAGCTAGACCCACAAGCACCAGAATGACAGAATGACAGGTGACAGGATGGCTGAAGACAGAAAAGGAAACCTCTCTACCAGGTTTCATCCAGGAGCTTGGCAAAGTTGACCAGAGATTGTCCCGTGTCAAAAAGAAAATAAATTAAGGAAATTTCCTCCCTCTCTCCCTTCCTCCCACCTTCCCTCCCTCCC
>PVHY01015368.1:0-36092 GCA_004024945.1 Uropsilus gracilis
CAGACTCTTATTTCCAATCAATTTTGTATAAAGTAAACACTAATCATTTTACTTTACCCTTAAAAATTGATAACAACTCAGCATACTGTAGATTGTACACAGATCAAAAGCATTAAATTATCTTAAGATAATGTTACATACGTTACTTATATTTGTTATGGAAATTTTTATTTTACCGTGAGGACTGTCGTCAGATTAAAATAAGACTTTCATAGGGAAATGCTACCTCACAAACACTGAGGTCACACAAATTTTTCACCAACAGGGATAGCAAAGGATATACCACCAGTTCTGATTTGCATTGTGGAGATCTGCATGCTGTTTTGGAAAGGGCATGCTGAAAAGGTGGCCCAAGAGACCTTGACCCAAGTCACAAAGCTAATGTGATTAGAAGCTCCTACTAACTCCAGGTGTGCATTTTCTCTCACAGTCATGACACTGTCCCCATACACATATGATAGAAACAAGTACAATTCTCATCACTTATCACCTTGTACATTAGCACCTTTATCAACTCACAAAACAATGAGGCAAAGTTGTATTTTATCATTCCATCCTATGATGACACAGAGACTGACCCAAGACAAAGGGTACTTAGACCCAATGTTACAGTTTACAAAAAGGAGAGGCTATCCAGCCGACAACAAAATGAACGATGAACTAAATGAATGTTGCAGATAATTTCCATGAATCAAAGAGCTTTGAAAGTATTCAATATTCCATGATAGAACACTTTCTTTAGAAGATTAAAATGATACTGGGGTAAGTACTTCCTTACTAGATTTTTTTGAGAGATAAAAGGGATTTAGTATCAATACCTTTGAGAGACAGCATTAACCTCATGAGTATTTAGAAATTTTGTCATTTTGCTCAAGTATTTTAATCTCTGCCTTAAAAAAATTATATTAGCTCAACATACCTACAAACGTATATAATAAACTGCAACTATCACTCTGGGTTTTAAACTAATTTCTTTCAAATATTAAAGTTATGTAATTTCCTTTGGATAATAGAAATGAATTCCTTTATTAAAAGTTATGAGGGGAGAAAGCCTCAAGTTATCAACCTGACTTTATTTTCTTGATATCATAAAGGAGAATAAAAAATCAACTTACTTGATGTAATAGGGCACTTTATTATGTGAAATGGATCTTTGCCAAGGCAGCTGGACCGAAGCTGAGGAAACAAAAGGTGGTTATTGGGAACACTGCTAACCCCAAAGCCTCAGGCCTGAAAGCACAGCAAGCGAACAAATTTCAGAGCAAATTCAAAGTTCTGGCTTTTGAGCTGGATTCCTATAATTATGAACTCTGCCAGGGCAAACAAAGAATGGTGAATCATTTGAAATGAGGAAATAAGCAACACAGGATAATTTCTAATATCAAATTGAACCTATTGATTAAAAGTGCATTAAAATCAAATTTTCTAGTTCAGAATCACCACAATTTAAAAAAGAGCGCAATCTGAGAACTGTAATCTCTCTTTATTTTGATTAATAGAAACTGTACTCAATATTTTGGTTAAGCTAAAATCACAATTAATTTTACCTGGGATACCTAGATTATAAACACTATTTCTCAAGTCTGAATTTTTTAGATAAACAATTTTTCAGTTAAAACATGTCTTCCCTTTGTTGCACATTCGCAGGCATAACTATTTCATACAGGTGGCTTTTAGACAAGCTCAATTAAATGAAGTACAAAAGGGAAATTAAAATAAACACAGGCAGAAATTTGTAAAGAACCAACGTAATTACCAGGACAGAAGAATGCCAAATACTTACTTTTATCTGAAATGAGTAAAAACAGTTTCCCACTTTTACACTCAGGGCTCACTATTACAGACATTTTATGCTTTGTTTTACTGTGGAACTTATTTTTAACATTTCTAGTTACTCCTTACATATAAAAGTATATTATTCCTACACTAAACCTATTGTTTTAACTCATTAAAAAAATATATATGTGCATCTAATGCTATTAGGAGTTTTGCTAAGGGAACTATAAACAAATTCAAATAAAACTTTACAGTTATTACTAGACTCTCGAATAACCAGTTGTCATCAATGATTTTTTTTTCTGATTTTATGTCCTTATTAACTATATAGAATTCTGACATATGCAAAGCATTTCAAATATATTTATCTATACTGATAAGGGAACCAGTAGATCGCTACCTTAAATAAAGTTCCATTTGATAGATGGGGAATTAAATACTGAAAGGTGAAACTAAACTGTACAATGAGTGGCAGTCCGTAGATACATTAAATGGCAGAGCTCAGAAGTGATCTCAAGATTTCAGATACAGAAATACTCTATGAATCTTCTCTTTATAAACTATGAGCAGAGCCCGTTATCAGCTCTATCCATGAAAGTAGAAAATGGGGATCAAAACAAGAAACTAGGTATATCAAATTTCACATTACAGTCAATCTGCACAAGCACCAGACCAACACTTTCAGTCAGTTTTTATTTTGTTGCCTAACTAAACAGACTGCTTTTATAGTTATTGCTAAAGTCCAGAAAAATATAATAAAGATTCCTAGTTGTAATAAATATAAAAATATCATAAAGTTTAAAAACAATACTAAAGATTCCCAGAAAGCAATTAGCAAATGCATTCACTGGAATATTGCTTACATGTTTTCATTCATTTTAGTAGTTCTTTTGCTCTGAATAAATACTGTGACCTCCTTGAAATGTCAGTCTTAGACAGTAAAAGGCAGAATGTACTCCAGTACCACCTGAAGTGCCTAGGAACCTTACAGTGCTTCATTACCTCAGGAACATGAGTTTGATTTTTAGTATAGAAGATAGTTGCTAGATGAGAGTGGAAGCTCCCATCAACACTAACATAACTAATCCTGTGCAGAGCTGTAAGTGGTGTCACAATTACTCACTAAATTCCTCCTTAATTTGGGTTTAGCACATAGCTGTAAAATTACATTTAAGAGTTGGACTAAGTCACACCAGATAAGGACACTACAAACTTAATTACCTCATCAATATGATGGTATCACCTTAAGAAAGGAGGAGAAGAAAGTAGGGGAGAAAGAAAGAGGGAAGGGTGAGAGGGAGGAAAGGGGGAAGGAGAGAGGAAGAAGGAGGAGGGGAGACAGACAGAGGAAACTCAAGTCTGAGCACTGGAGATTTGTGGAGCAGGAGATGATTGATTACTTTCCTTGAAACTGTTAAAAAAAAAAAAAAAGCCTGACCTTGAATCAAGGTAAAGAAGATTATCCACTTTGACAGAAAATTAGAGAAAATATAACTGTATAATCAATTGCTTGAAGACAAGATATTATTTCAGTTTTATCAGACTTTTCTATATGACAACAGCTACAAAGGAGTTACCATATTTGGGAAATAAGCTTTTCCTTAACATCTAAACGTCCCTTAAATTGAATTAAATAAACAGCTTTTTTCATGTTTGCTGACAGGACAGATGGATGGATGGACGGACGGACGGACGGACGGACGGGATGGATGGATAGATGGATGGATGGATGGATAGACAGATAGACAGACAGACAGACAGGACAGACAGACAGACAGACAGACAGACAGACAGACAGACAGACAGACAGATAGATAGATAGATAAGATAGATAGATAGAATTAAGGATTTGTACCAAAAGTTGAGTTAGGTGCCTATGATTTTGTGTTTGTGTGTGTGTGTTTCATTTAATTTTCCTGTGATTTTGTTTATTTTTTTTCATTTAACTTTCCAAGCAATCAGAGGAAATAAATGCTACCATAGTGTTTTTAAAATGAAGAAATTAACTGTAATGGATTCACAGGTGTGGTAAGAAATAAAATTACTATTTTAACCATAATATTGGTGACTCTGAATCTTGCATTTCATTTCCTCAGCTGTTTGAACTTAGCACTATCTCATGATTAGTTCATAAAATTAAAGAATTTAGGTAGAGAACATGACATAAATTTCTGCTAAATTGCAACACAAACCTAGAATAAAAGGTAGGTAAGATCATAGCAAGTCTAATAAACAAAATCTCAGTCAAAGATTTATGAGAGTAGATTTTTTTCATGTAGATAGATTAAAACTAATCACTTTTAAGGAGAAAATTAATTTAAAATTTTAGAATACAAAAATGATTTATTGTGCAAAAGTTCATAATCTTTGTGTATGACATAGCAGTGATCAGGAACTATATTAGCTATTATAGCAAATGACTTAGGGAAAAGTCAGATTCTCTTTTGCTCTACTTCAAAGATTTCTTAGTTTTGACCAGATAATTATATGAAGTAGCCAAAAACAATACTGTCATCAATGTTAATATCCTCTTTTCTACTTACCTATCTAATATACTATCTATCTAATATACTATCTACTATACTATACTATATAGTATATCTACTATACTATACTATATAGTATCTAATATACTATCTATCTAATATAATAATACTATCTAATATAAATAAATACATTAATATCAAAGAAGATGGGTTCGTGAGTGAATGAATATGCTGGTTCCTCCAGTTAATGAGATAAGCCAAATTTATTGGTACTTACTAGAAAGAAAATGTTGAGAGGATGGTCCAAAATCTCTATGGGCTTCCTGAAGCTGTTTAAGGCGATCGTCCACAGACACCTGCACAGACACACACAAGACACTGATTTCAAAGCAATATCTTAATAAAAATGTCCTTGACTTTAGTATTACAATGAATGATGCCCAGGATAAGATGCCCAGGACATGATTCCCTGTATAGATTCTTTCTCTTCCCTGTATTCAAAGTAACAGGTATCAAAACAAACTCCTTATGATACCAAGATAAGCAAAGAATGCTACCAAATAGTCTTTCTAAGCAAATTACAGGAGTGAACTCTTCTAATCCTCACAATAACCATGTCAGGTATCATTTATTATCACAGTTCTTTTGAATGGAGTTGAGATAGAACATAATGTGCATGTGGCTAGGGTAGGGTTCATACCCAGCTCATCTGGTGCCAGAATTTATGCCTGACCACTCTTCACACTGCCTCAAAAGCTACAAACTAGAGTACTTGAAGCCAAGATGTGGCCTTGGGATCAGTGGCTACTCATCTCTCAAAGTGTGCTAGGGAAAACAAACACAAGAGAAATCAAAAAGATACCAAGGGGAGAAATTGATGAATGGATTGATGATGATGATGATGATGATGATGATGATGACATTCACAATGACAACAATGAGAGATGGATTGCTAGATAACTGGAAGGGAGAAAGATAGCTAGATAGATGGCAAAGATTGAAAGATGACAGACAGAAGAAAGACATATGAATACAGAATGTCGTGTTTGCCTCTAAGGTTATGACTGAACATCTCCATTCAGGGACAGTAAAGTGTATGCCTAAAACTACTAATACTACTTTGTTTACATGCAATTCTATAATTAGCTCTCTACATTATGAATATGAAAAAAGTTGGTACTCTGAGAAGCCAAATACAAGTCAATAACAACTGCACACGATCTACTGACATCTCCCTTGCTTTCCTAGTCATGGTCTAAGCAGTGTGAGTCTCCAGTTCTGCTCAGATTGCCAATCTTATTAGAAGCTGCCTTTAAATGAAATGCGCATATCTCTGGCTCACTGGGCACCTAGTTTCTCCTGGTTAGCTATTTAAATTGCATTAGCAAGTACTTTGTTTGTTAGGCCAAAAAGCATTCAAATGCCACACTTTACATTCAGGATAAGAAAAGGAGATGCTGCTCCTAAAATTTAACAACCTTGCTACCAGCACAGACTTCCCATTCTGTGATTTAACCAGCAACTAAGACCTTAACTCTAGTAATTACCAGACTCTGAGATAAAGATGACAGAATACATCTGGTCTTCCAGGCATAACTTTGTCCCTGACTTCTAATCTTTGGAGACGATGATAACATAAATAGGATGGGAAGTAAACCAAGGTGGAATACAGGAATAAGTATAGAGAAATATGAATTAAAGAAATGGAGCAGAAGAAAAGAAAAAGCAAATGTCAAACTATGTTCAGTCACTAGGAAAAGCACCTATGAGTTTAACAGAACTGGCTTCGCAATCCCAGATTACTAATTCTCTTCAAAGACAGAAACTGTCTGATATGATGCTCTTATTTCTCCCTTATTGTCATGATGTTAAAGAGGAAACATCTGTGTGTTTCAAGATATGAATTAATTCAAGAAGTGTATTTACTATAAATACCATAGTTTTAAAATGAAATGTTTTATGTGCCACCTCAAAATTATATTTACCTTATTAAACATGACATTTCAGGTGCAAAAAAATAGGGAGTACATACTATGAATTATTTTTCACATTTTCCAATTAAATTATCCTGCTGGTTTCAGGGGAAAATATGATTATTAGAAAGCCTAGGAACTGGTCCTTGAATGTGACAAACCTCCAAGCATTCATTCATGTGCAGTGACTTGCAATGCTGATGCCTAGTAACAACTGATAGGGTTCTTCTTGGTTTGAGTATAATAATTCTGAGACAAGCAAATAAGCTTTAGTTTCGACACAACTACATTAGGTAAAATAAGATCTAAGAGTGAAAGGTAATACCACAATTGTATAAATGCAGTACCTAGAAAACATGACTAAGATGCCTAAGTAGCAGGCAGTTAGAAGAAGGATGAATTTTTAACTTTTCTAAGAAAATAAGCACATGGTGAAAGTAAGAAAATTACACCTTGTGAATCATTCTAAGAAAAAATCTCAGTGACCTAAGAGAGGTATCATCAATTGCTGTGACTTAATTTATCGCTGACAATTTTCTACAAATATAATACGAACAGTCCTGCAAAAAAGAACATTAAAATCTTTATTTGGAAATCAATGTAGCCCTTGGGTTCAAGATATGAAAAGACAAAATCTTGATGATGTCATATGCTATGCATTCATCATTAAATACAGACAATAAAGGGAAAGTGATATTGGTCCGAAGAACAGTGAAGTAAGGTTTAAAGACCCAGTAGGGTGCCAGTTTGCACCAGGAGGAGGAATAAGCAGCTACCTGCAGAAGTTTCCATCGCATATTGAGGTCATCCAGCTGGCGAGACATCTTCAGAGATGGGTGTAGGTCAAGTGGAGACAGCTGACTGGATAAATCGTTCACTGTTTTGACTTTTAAGTTGATTGGTGCAATTTCTTCTCTAAATGCCTAAGAAGAAAATGATGTCATCATAAAAGAAAATAACAAAAGCTAATATTTTGAGTTTGCCTTCTAAGAAAATCTCTACATAAGCCAAGAGACCACTGACAACAGTGCCTTACTCAAGACTTGATTCTGTCTTCAGTGACCAGAATCATCAACTAAGAGTCATCCTTTACTACCTAGAGAATCTAAGTAGGTGGGTAAAGAGAAAAATTATAAGGCAAACTTATTTAGAGGATTATGCATTTCCTTCAAATTTTTCAATATATGTAATTCAGTATGGAAAATGTTGGTCATAGTTATCCAGTTTAATCATTTCAAATCTTGATTCTATCTCATTTCCTGTCATATTTTCCTTTCCTCAGATGACTGCCTTAGTATTTATTCACCTGGTGCAATAACTTGAACAAGTTTCCATTTAAAATTAAGTTAGAAATTGGCCAGTAAAAACAACTTTGCTAACCACAAAATGCAAACCTATTCTATATTGCAAAGCTAAGGTCTGTCACTTCATCACTTTCAAAATCACTTATGATCACTGTCTATGGTGACAGGTGGGGCAAGAAAAGTAGGGGCTATAGAAAAAAAGAAGTGAATGAGACAAAATACTATTCCTGCTAACAACTGGTATGGGAAGAGGTGGTGCATGTAAAGAGGGGGAAAATCAGCCAAAATAAATAGTTCAAACTAATAATAGTGATATGTTCTGCAGGCACAACCAAAACAGTGAAAACACTATGTTTTCTCCATTCTCCACATAGTTGTACCCATGTCTACATCTGTGTTCCATTTTTCAAACCAAATCTTTTCCTAGATCCAACTGCTACTTTACATGAGTCAACTCAGAAGTCTCCCGTGTCCATCTCATATAATGGAACAGCACCTGAAGGTCTTTGCCCTCCTTGGACCTGGTTGAAGGCCCAAACCATGTGCTCCCCAGGATTCACATGGCCCTCTCTGGTTCAACTAGGAGTTGCCACGAGCACTGGATACACTGATTAGAAATTATACATAGTATGGTCAATTTTGATAGTTAGATGCCATACAAACCAGTGTTACATATTGTAAATATTCCTTACCAGAGCTTGGGGCTCTATGCAACTGTATTATTATTCCCTCAGGTAAAAAGTAAACTTCTTGAGAATAGACACTTCCCAGTACTTCATACAATGGAAGGACACACTCATTTCTATTAACAAAGCTATAAACATTATTTGGAGTGAAGATCAAGTCAAAATAGAACTTTATGTCAAAATTAGAGTTAATCATACACCAAACTGTATTTACAAGTATCAGGTATTGTGAACATACAACTAATATCAGTCCTCAAGTTTTATTATTTCTATATCCCCTACTCCATAAGAGACCAGTTATATATGTATGAGCCCCTATTCTTCCCCAATTTACCACATCAAATTTAGTAAATGAAATAATACATAACAAAGTGATTTGAGAAGTATAACATTTTATTAAAACATTCCTTCCTCCTTATGTTTATTGTAGAAAGCCTCATCAATGCTATGGTGAAGGGTAAATCTGAATTTTCAGTGGTAAAGCTAAGGTAACATGTTGGTTTTCAGTGATGGACAAATGTATATAATATTGTGCAAAGTTACTTCAATAAAAAATATTGCTAACTAAAAGGTATCTTGAACCAGTTTGTTGTTCCCTCTATCTTCAAAAACTATTTTATTCATTTCTTACTCCCTTAAATAGCATGCATAGGCTAAAGATAGTATTTCTGATAAATATCAAAAATAATATTAAGAATATAGTTATTTTTTAAAAGAAAATTAATTATAGATAACTCCGAATATTTGCTTTCGTGTTTCAAAATTCTCAAGTAAACCCAAAGTCACTGGAAGCAGCTCAAAGAACATGAAGACAATGTCTGGAGCCCAGAGTTAAAGACAAGGGTCTGGATGTTGCAGCAGCAGCTTATACGTGACAGAGACAGAGAACTTGGAAATCAACATGCATAAGTAAGAACCCCCTGCAGACATTAGTTCAAAATTAGGTAGAAAAAGGGAATGCATACAAAATCATGCAAATCACCACAAAATGGAAGAGCAGGGAGTTTAGAATCATGGGCACTTTTTCTGCATGGCTGCAGATGGTAAGGGTTCAAGAGTGGACAGTCTGTACATACAGACAGATGCACAAACATAGTGTAATGGGAAGCGCTGGTATATAACAGAGGCATTGCCAGTCTGGATTTAATCATTAAAATGGAAGCATGGGACCCAATAAGTGTGAGTTAGTGTGTGAGCAAAAAAGAATCCTTGAGTTTGGACTTTGAAGAGGTCTGGTTTCCACAGATTCGGTTTGAGAATAATTATGTAACTTAAATTTGTTCAAGGTGTCTTCAGTTGTGATTTTAACATTATGTATTAATATTCTCTCCTCAAAAACCTTACAGGACTTTTGATCAGCTTTTTATCAGTCTTTAAAATCTGTAACTTTGAATTTCAGAAGTATAGAAGATTAAAGATGAATTGCTAGAAAAAGTTTCAGACATATAATTTAAATAGTTTCATCGCAAAAGGTGAGCCAGACTTTTTGTTTTTAATTATAATTTTAAGACAACCTCCTTTTAATCACCAAGAACAATAAGCAAGCTTTATTTTTTCCTCTATAAAGACATTTTTCCTCCATAAAAACATTTTTCCTTTTATATGCAACAGGTGAAAAAATTAAAAGGACCTTTGATAGACTTTGCTGCTGTTTTTGTGAACAGGTGTTTTATGGCAACAAAGAATCTTTTTACTAATAAAGTTTCTTTTGTTTTCTAAGTGCTTCCAAATTAAAGGACTTGAAATAAAGCAAGTTTTAAAATGGTTTCAGATCTGCCTTATGTTTCAGTATAAAGTACCAATTTATCATGTTTTGCTGTACTTTCCTATAGGAAAAAAAAAGTCTCTGCAATCTTTCTTGCTATAGAAACAGAAACATCTGCTGGTATTAAAGGTAATGACTGGCAGCCTGTTGGCAGAACTGAATCCCAAGTCCTCCTGCCAGAAGGTATGTATTTTGCAAGTGAGGATGATTAAGAGTAATTTCAGGGAGTTAAAGTTATTTAAGTACACTAAAGATTTTGTTTTCCAATTGCTTTGGCATATTTAATAATATTTATCAATAATTTGTACATTCTCCTTTGCCTGTAGCTTTAGTGGGACTGGAGAAGATTTTAGAGGAATTTAAACAAATTGAACACATTAAACATATATATATATATTTTAAATCCCAGACTTTTATTTCATTTTATTTGGTTTAATGAGACTTGGGTTTTCATTTTCTTTTCTCCTAATAAGATGTTAAAATATTTTAATCCATAGTTATTTCTCAAAATAGTAATTATATCTTTCTTAGCTTTCCACTTAAGCAAGGTCTGAATAAAAAGAGCTGTGTGCAGAGGTGGGCAATCTCCTTAATCAAACAGCATTAACAACTCCCTAAATTTTAGGCCTTTATTAACACCAGATACAACTTTTCATTTTTGCCCAATAGGAATCATCCTGTATTAAAAAACTGATACTTTCAAGTTCAACTAGGCAAATTCTTGCTCCAACCAAGAGGCATTTTTGCAGTGTAAAAGAACAAATTGTTTTGCAAATTACTGACTTAAAGAATATCAATATTCTTTTAAATACAAGAAGTGTTCTACCTATACTACTGGGTTTTATGTTCAATTCAAATGAATCGTTGCAATGGTCTTTCAAATGAATTGTTGCAATGGTCTTAAGGACACAAGCTCCAGGAAGAAGTCCATTTTATTTGTAAGGAGCTGTACGATACTAATAACTTTTAACACAACTTTTTAAACTTAAATCTTAATATTCAATTTTTAAAGCTTTGAATTTAGATTGGTCAAAGTTGTGCTTAATTACATTAGTGTTCAGGAGATAAATGAAAGAAACAAGCAGAGAAATCATGAACTCTTTACCATCTTACCTCCTGTGTGGGCTTGAGCAGTATCTGAAATTATTTGCAAAATAGGCACAATAAAAGACCTGCCTTGTTGGAATGATGTAAAGATTGAGAGAAATCCATGTGAACTGGCTAAGAATAGTTGTTGGCATATAGTAAGTCTCAATAAGTGTTAGCAATTATTATTCTAATGTCTACAGACACATTTATATCCATGATTTGCCTAAATATTTACTGTCTTAGTTATTTCTTCTCTTTCTTAATCTTTTCTCCTCTCTCTATTCAGCCATGTGTTGCATACAATGGAGGAATATTTCCATGCACAAAATAAAAGCCTTTTGTAAATGAAATCCTATTCATGATAGATATTTGATTTTTCATAGGTTTTTCTTTGATTTGATTCATGGCTACCAGCATTTAATGTACTATACTACTGCAAAATTTGTTACACTCTAAGCTTGTTATTTGTGTCGTTTATTGCTTAGATTATTTTTTTTTGCTGGATATGTACTAGAAACTGGGAATCAAAGTGGGTATCTTCATATCTTGGCACTTCCTGACTACAAGCAGAATTATAAGTAATTAATGCCTCATTAATAAACTCCAACAATAGATGAAATTTCCCAGTAAACCCATGTGCTTTATATCATATCTCTGCATTCAACTTGCAATTTACAGGAAACACAGAGTATGAGAAACCTGCCAAACTCTGCCAGGTGGATGTCATTCCATCCAGGCTGTGGGAAACACTACAAAACAAACAATTTAGTGCCTTCAACAAAAACATTACAAAGAAAACAAACTCAGGACAGAGGGAAAATCTGGAAATTAAGAGGGAGTCTAAAATATTTTCAAAACAAATAAAATTAATCTACAATGTTTAGGGATGCAGAGTTAGGTGAAAGATAAAAAGAAAAATAGCAAAATATTGCAAAAGCTGGGGGTTGTAATTTTGGTACTTTAGATATGTGACTCTGTATTCCATATAACCATAAATTATTCATACCATTAAATATCTGGTCAAATTTATAGCATATGCAACACCAAACATGATCCCTAACATCATTTGTGAACTTTGGGTGATAATATTGTATGAATTCATGTTCATTGACTATTGGAAAGTACCAGTCTGGTGGAGGATACTGAAAAAGAGGACCATTGTGCATGCTTGGAGATGGATGGGAAATCTCTTTACCTTCTGCAGGGAATCTAAAATTTCTCCAAAAAATATACAATTAAAACAGAAGCTAAATGGGTATTCATCAATCAATAAAAGATAAAGTATAAAAGGTGATGGAATAAATTAAATAAAAGTAGAAATAAAATTGAAAAGAATAAAAGGAAAATAAATGCCAAGAACATCTGAATCCATTTGCTCTAAGCAGCAATGCTGACCATGGTTTTCTCGATGTGGTCCTGCAGCGAGTCAATGAGCAAATCCCCCACAGGCTTCCACCCGTTCCTCACAGCCTCGGCCTCCTTCATATCAGCATCCAGGTCATCCATGGCTCCCTGAAGGTCTCTGAGCTTCTCCAACGCCTTGTCCACTTGCTTTTGCCAATTGCTGGTAACAGCATTAAGACTTTCCCACTTCTCTTTGACCTCAGAAGACTGTTTGCGCATGGCTTTGGCAATCTTTTGGGCTCTTTCCTCAGGAGTCAGTTCTGTGATTTAAAAACAAGAAGGAATATTTGTACTATTTTGTTAGTGGCTTTACTCACTCTACCACTCTCTATTCTTCACAGTCAACTGAGAATACCATTGTCCAAGGGTTACCACCCCAGAGCCTAACCAGAGTAGGAAAATATCCCCGACTTCCAAATTCTCTGCTATTCCTCAGTGGAAGAAAATAGTCACCAAGTAAAATAAGGGGCCCAATAGCTTGGGTGATGTCTGAATATTAATATATTTGTTAATTTTGATATGTATTAAGATAACTGAAATATTTTCTTTAACAAATTAAGTTACGGAAAATCCAATTACAATTTTTCATTTCATTATTCTCAAGAGAAATGGGGGTGGTGATTAGGAGAGAAACAGCTTTAAGTTATGAGAAAAGCTTGTGAGAAAGTAAGATTAATTTACTGTTTCTTAAAAAAAAAAAAAAAGAAGAAGCTGAAGACAAATAACATATCCCAGATACTTCATCACTGCAGAATCTTTTTGACAGTTCATCTTTAAGATGGTGCATTTTCTACAGCCTAGAAAGAGAGCATGTCTGCAAGCATTTCAATAGGAAGCCAGGAAGATGTCAAGGACCATCCTAAGCAGAGAGGAGGGAGGGGGCTTCTTTGATGTCTGAAATCACACAGAATTTCAGACTTGCAAACACCGGCTGTTTTCACAAGGTTCTGCCATGAGACAGAAGCAACAAGAAAGTAACTGTCCAGAAGATTAAATAAAGGTACAAACAGAAGTCAAGTCAAAAGTAAGCCAAGAATCAGAACTACAGAGATAAGAAGTGACAAAACCAGGGCAGTAGAATTGATGAACAGAGAGCAGACACTGTCACAGCATGTTAGATGGCTTTCCAGCTTCCAGCTAATCACTCCAGCACACATTACCAAGGACCTCTCCTTTCCTAGCTAGCTGGTTTAATGTCTGTCCATGCAAACAGAGCGGCAGGATTGAAACATCAATGGAGGCAAACTCTGGATTAAGACAGAAATGCATATTCTTCTTTGTGATACCATTCCATTTTCACTACCAATCCCATTAACAACATTCCCTTTGCAATGTAAACTGGTCCAACCTCTATGGAAAGCTGTGTGGAGAGCCTTCAAATTAATGAAAATGGAACTACCTTATGACCCAGCAACAGCTCTCTTGGGAATCTACCCTAAGGAGACTGCAATGCTTGTACAAAGGTACACTTGTGCTCGGATGTTTACTGCAGCACTATTTATAATTGCAAGGACTTGGAAGCAACCAAAATATCCAAAAATAAATGACTAGATGAAAAAAATGTGGTACATATACACAATGGAATATCACTCATCAATTAAAAATGACAAATTGGACGATTTTATGATAACATGGATGGACTTAGAAGAATTCATATTAGCAGAAACAAATCAAAAATAAAAAGACAGAAGCCAAATGGTTTCACTACTATATTACACATGGGAAAGATAAAAAAAAAAGCTATGAAGAAAAGTCAAAACAGGCCAACAACCAAACTAAAGTACACAACTTGGGGGTGTGGGTGGGACAGGGTTGGGAACAGTCAGGGAGGGGGGGGTGAACCCCAGAGATCACAAAGATGTGAAGATTTATATAGAAATAAATTATTTAATATTAAAACAACAACATTCTCTTTGCTTCAAATCAAATATATATACAGTTTATAAAATAAGTTCATTGAACTTTCTGGTAAGATGAACTTCATGATTGAATGACCTGAAACAAGTTCTCCTAAAAACTTCCCTACTCAATACAGATTTGCTTTAAAATTTGCCTTTATTGAAGTGTTCTTGAATAATCATCTTAAAGGGGACTAAACAGTTATTTTTGCCTATTTAAATTTTCAGAATATTCTAGACATCAAATTTAGACTTAAAAGTAGTTGTGTTAAAAAAAAATATGACCATGACAATTTTGGCAAATACAGAATTCTTAGCTTTGATTGTTAAAGTGCTAAGAGAGACCTGAATAATCCCTTGGCAACTGAATAAATTAGAAAGAAAATGTTATGTTATGTAGTACAGCAAAGATATACCAATAAATGATAAATAAGGAAACTATATTAGAGACCCAGGTTCAAAGAAGGCTTAAGCTAGGATACAGAGGAGTGCAAGTGAAGAAAAGCATTCTAGAAGCCTGGAAAGAAGTCTAGAAGATGCAACAGGTTAGCTCCCAAACATCCTGGAAAGCAACCTGTGGAGAAAGGTAAGTCATCAGAAAGTCACGCTTCATTTAAATCCATATGCCTTGCAGATATTAATAACATGATCAATAGATAAATACTACAGATGTTTTACATAAGCAAAATGCCATGTGCAAGATAAAGAAAATCACTCTTAATAGCCTGAGGAGAAAGGGAATTATTCATTTTATGAGGGTAACACCTGTTTATAAATCACCTAGACATTTTTTAAAATACATTTGAGGTACTCATGTTTCACTGACTTCTTTAAAAAAGAAAGTAGAAAGCCAATTTAAGAACAGACAACTTCAGAATGATGTTCCTAACAGAGAAAGGCCCAGTCCTGAGTCAGTCGCTATGTAACCTGCAGGGGTGCAGGGGGACACATAGGTCTTTGTTTTGTGACAACCAAGACACTGGTATTTCCTCTCCATTTAATATGAAATCCTGTGATGAGCAGTCCTTTTGTAGAATTTATTATATAATTCCCCACTCAAGCCTTCTCAGGAGAAAAGCTCCATGTTCAACTCCTCATCTGCCTGCCACAAAGGAAAGGCACTACTCAGTGCCTGAGCAAGTGCCCCCCATTGCAGCAAGGCCTCAGCTTAATGCACAGGAAACCAAGCTCATGGTGAGGTGTAAAACCCAACCAAACCCCTACAATGTTTGTGAAACAAAGGTAACAAGAAGCAATAAGAAATGCCTAGTTGTGACAATCCTGGGTAAGCAGAGTTCATCTTGAATTTGCTGAGGGGGTATTTGTCAATTCTAAGATTCTCTTTCCAGAGTGGAGAATCTCCTGGACTGATGGTTTTGAAACTGCCCTAAGGATTTGCTTACCAGCTTGTTATAAAAATTTTGACTTTCAGGGACCCTACCCCAATATATGAAGGTTCTGACTTAGCTGGTTCAGGCATTAGGCCAGCATGGGTTTATTTTCAAGGCTCGGCAGCTGATGGCAATGTGCTACTAGGACAGCACAACCAGCCTACTGGCCTATAAATTGATTTTTCAGGTCCTTGCTGCTGAGATGCAGACTATTTCCACTTTAGTGAGTTGTTCATTCCCACACAGAACAGAACCACTAAATACTGAAAGCCAGAGCACAAACTAAGCTCAGTGATAAGGGTAGTTGAATTTGCATTTGAAAAAGGAGTAAGAGGTTAATTGGGGAAGACACTGGAAACAACAAGATAAACTCAAATAAATCTAAGGACCAATACTCAGACCAGAAACGTTTCCTACTCCATAACTCCATATTTTAAGTGTGAGGGGGGTGGAGAGGGGAGAGGAAGGGAGGGGAGAGGAGACACACAGATATTTTCAAGGTCAGGTTCACCACTCTTTCACTTTCCATTCTCCCTTCTCCCTTGGGATCTTCCTACATAACGAAAAAGGGAAAACACACATATGCACCCACTACATAACGAAAAAGGGAAAACACACATATGCACCCAAATATACACAAACATGTACATGTATGTGTACATTATATATGTGCACATAAACACAGATTTTTAAAGAATTTACATAACTATTCTGAATCTTTCTCTCTGAAGTCCAATTCCATTTATTTTTCAAATATGCAACCTGGATAGTTTTTGTTCCATGCTCTCCTTTATACTCAAGGCAAATAGACTATGGAATGGTTTACTGCATACAGGTAGAAAACCAGACTGGGACAGGAACAGAGACTAATCTTTGGGGTCCTCTCTACTCCATGCTTCGCACCATGGGCTCCAGGTCTGTGTCTCCCAGTTTTATTTACTAAGTAAGAACTTTCTCTTCTCCTCTGGGAAAGTATTTTACATCAAGGGATGTGTTATTTATAAAAGGTCAGAATTCCATGTAGCTCAAAGAAATCTTAATAATAGAAAACAAACAACTCCCTTTGTGGGCTTATGCAAAATCATTTTTAAATTTAAAAAAATGAGAGTAAATGTTTCTCCTATGAAGTAGTGACAGAAATCCATTAGAATAGCTCAATACTATTTAGCTCTGAATTAATGAAGATTTCCTTACTTATTGTGTCTTCTAACTAATGTATGGTACTGACTTAATTACTACTAAAGCCTATATCATTCAAGCTTTCTTTCTTTCTAAGCTGGTTTTGTAGTACTCAGAAGTTGGTACGTTCTCAATATACAATTATTGAATGAATTGGACTGGATGGATTATTGAACCTTAGCCTTTACTGAGAATATATAACTTCACACAATTTTATAGAAATCTTTCCATATGTTTTTGTTTCCTTCTCCCCACATGCCTAGAAAGAAATTATTAAAAAGTTTTCAATGTGAAAGGGAATAAATCTTACAGACTCATTTAAAGTATGGTAATTCCAAATGTCTTACCAGTACTTTGCCATTTTTTTGCAATTATCTGTAATTTTATTGTTATAGTACACTGAAAGATGAAATATTAAAACAAATGAATATAGAAAACAAATTTCCAGAATAGAATTTTCACTTATTTACAATTTGGTGCTAAGCAGAGATTAGGAGATCACATGCCAGTTTGAACAATAACCAGTCATATAATAATAAACATGTTCTTTATCTCTTTGAACCTCAGCTAACAATATCAACAAAGCTACTGGCACATGACTGATACACACAGGTACTCAACAATGTATCTTTCATTTCTTGTATGATTTTATTACTGAGCCTAGGGGATTTAGATATCTCTGGGGATTTTCACATGAGCAAACCAACTCAGTCAGATAACAAATATTCATGGGAAAGAAAAAAAATATATCAGCCAAACCTCTGCAGATACCAGTGGACTGGTTACCTTCCAATGTCTTTTTTTCTCTGTGTCTGTCTTCTATTACCAACAATACTTCTGATTACAATATATATTCTTCTCAAATTTTCTGATTATATGATTAAGATCAACTTAATCTCTCTGAAATGATCAGTGTTTAAGAGGTCCCTGCCTATTTGCTATTCTGTGTGATGGATGACAACAATTCATTATGAACTAGGTTACAAGTACATCAAGTGCCATTGGCTGATTACTAAAATGCTTCTAATTATGTTCACCTAAATTATAAGGATGACAACAGTAACAGCTACCAGAGTAGATTAACCCTCTAATGTGTAGTCTAAAGCTTTCAGTAGGAATATGATAACTCCAACCCTTAAAAACAACAGCAATAACAAAATCCAGTAAAAGGATCCATTATAAAGAAAATCAAGAGCTTTAAGAACTGTCTTCCACAAATACTAAAATGCATGGTATTAAGAGAGAGAGGGAAAATGGAAACAGAAACAGACTATAGGGTGGAGAGAAATAAATGGCACTTCTGATAAAAAGTTAATGGAGGCAGAACCAAAGTCTGGATAATTTTAAGATTTCTTCTTGATGAAACAAAGTAAATTAACCCAGCATTGAGCTGAAGAAGAGGCAGAGAGAGACCATGAAGATTAATACTCAAGTAAAGGAACAGTAGAGAGGTACTAGAGCAGACGTAGTTAAGGAACCTGATACACAGCTTTCAATTTCTTAAAAATGAAAAATCCTTGTGTTTCTTCACAATAATGGAAATTTTATAATTTATTCATACCAGTTATATGTGTTGGACAGAAGCAGACAGGTCATTGGAAAAAAGGCTACAAGTATAATTTTCAGGAGGGCAAGCACATATTTTGTTCTCTTCTGTATCGGTCGTTATCTACAACACCAGCCAGCACATGGTAGGCACTCAATGGGTATTTGTTAAATAAATGAACAGATCTTAGATACTGAAACAAATTCTCTGAACAAGTCTTAGATTAAGTCTTCTATTTCCTCCCCACATTACTGCCCACCTCTCCCTTGGCTGCCTATCTGCTGAACACAGCAGGTCATGATTACTCAAGCTACGAACAAGTCATGAGCTTTCTATCCAAGCTTAGCCATTCTTATAAAAGAACTTTGTCTTGTCTTATTTCCATGTCCTGCCAAATTAAATGAGGAACTTAACTGCAGAAGAAAAATTATGTCTTTTGCAAGGATTACACTTTTTAAGAAGTGGCAAACTTTCTAACTCATTCTTGATGATTACAGTTTTTAGAAGGAACAAGGACAAACGTAAGTACACCACCACGCTGGGTGTGTTTAGTCTCCCCTATTCTTTATGTTTAATACAGACAGTCAGAGCACAAGTGCTGATTATAATAAAACACATACATGTCAATTATTGCCATCTTTTTGATGAGACAAATGTGATTTAAAGATGGTTCAAATAGTGATTGAAGAATATAACAGATGCTAAACAATTAAAAATATTATTTTCATCAAATTAACTTGTTATATAATTTTTCATCAAGAATGCTGATTTGTTTATATAATTGGATTTCATAACAATGGTATACATTAACATACAACAAAAATGAAATATCTACCCAATCAATGGGTTTACACAGCCAGCTCATAATATTTTAGGAAGTTGAAAATTAGATTCATTACATCCATACTTACATTATAGAATTTTAATTTGGGAATGATCACAGAGTTGTTTTATAGTTAGTAACACTGGAAAAGAGTGATATTGCAGTTTTCTGTGCTTTTTTAAGCATTACAACTTTACTAATCTAATTTGAACTTGAGAAGATAATTAAATTATTCCCTTGGTCTATAGGCCTGAAAGCAATTATTTATCCTTCAAGCTTTTCTATGAAAATTAAAAAGACAAAGTCTAATAATTTCTAAACACCTTCTCCCTTGATATTAGGCAATCAGTGAACTGTTACGTCATTCTATTAGAAGCCTCATATCCCAGAAAAGAATAGCAACAGTGAATGAAAAACAAAGTTATAAACACATTTAATTATTGTATAAAATTTTGAAAGTACTACAATGTGGAATATGAAATCTCATTTCTGCTGTATATGAATATGTATCTATAATTAGTGGGGTACTAGAGAGAATCCTATGGTGGTTCAGAGGATGAAATTCAGTGACATATTTCTGGACAGGTGTTTAGGTTTGATCTCTTAGTGCTTCCAAAGCTCTCTGAGTCTCAGTCTGCTCATCTGTCAAATGGGTGATATGAGTAGGCACACCCCAAAGAGTCTACAAAGAGACTTAAAGGAAACAAGGCAAGTGAGGAGCGTGGCCTAGAGCCTGGCAGCCTGTAAGCGCCTGTTGGGCGTGGTTTGCTGTGAGCAACCATGTTGACTATCAGCTCTCCCTTTCCTTTGGAGCATTGATTCTTCCTTTATGTAACATTTCAGCAAGAGGGTCTGTCAAGCCCCACAGGCCCTGAGTGCCAGGTCAGTCAAGTGAGTCAATCAGGGTCCTTTACTAGCATGCGTTGCATCTATATAAGGGTGACCCTGTGGCATCAGGATATAGGCCAAACGGTCTCAGGAAAGCTAAAAATATGAAAAATTGGGAAGAGGCAGAGGGGAAGGACATGGAAAAAAGTTTCAGGGTGGCATTCAGATCTAAGGTCAGTAGTGTCTTCCTCTTACAGCGGTCTGGTGATGGGCCTAGTACACGCCTTGCATGCCCAGGCTGATGGGCCAAGTTAGGAGACTGTCATTGACAGGAAATGGGGCTCTAACAAACACTACTGTTAATATAGGAAAAAGTCCTTGGAAACAACAGCCCTTAGTCTCAGTAGTCTAATTATTTGTTATATGCAATTTGGTCTCACTTTATTAAGATACAAGGGAATAATTACTATATCTTTTTAATTCAACCTTGTTATATTGGGAACCAGCATAAAAGTAACTTCTATGGAACTAAATGATCATTTCCATTTTTGCTCATTCAATGATGATGTTTATTTGCACAAGGTTACTAATCCAAGCATAACATGAACTGAAAATTTCGCTGGTTACCTTTTTTATATATCCTAAACCTTATGAGATTTCACAGAGGAGAAAATATTAATAACTTATTTTTGACATAAAGTATTCAATAATGAAATAATCTGATAGTTCAAATGTCTAACTACTACTAAATATATATAGATCTAAAGGGAAAACTATTAATCTATACATACTTTTTTAATCTAAAAAATGATTATCATTAATAATTACTCACAGATACAATCACATAGAACCATGCAACATGTATATGGATAAACACATATACACATATATACAATGAATCTTACAAATTTCTCAACACTTCTGGAGATTAAACATCCTCTAACAGTATTAGGAGGTCTATGTATCCTTGATACCATATATCAGGTTATATATGGTATGCATATGTTATAAAACATATGCACATGCACCTGTTTGCCATAACTTTCTACACCCTTGTCTGCATCTGTACATAGTGTGTATACAGGGATATCAAGATAAAACTTGAACTCCTTTGCCTTTTACCCTGAACTGTACGTTCAGGTGAAAATGCATGGTGTTCTCTGGCTGCTTCCAGAGTTCCACTTGTCTAACCATGGCTGGTAATACACTTTCACTGTGCAGCTGTGTGGTTTTCACAGAAATTCTGAGAAAAGCAAGCAGAGATTGGAAGAACAAGGGAGAGACTAAGAAATATTTGTGCAGGGTTAAGAGGCTCTTGACACTGAACCAAGAAGGTGCGAGGAGGTGAGTGGCACATGAGCCAGAGAGAGGAGATGAAAATAAAGCCTCCATTAAAAGTCAAGCAAAGTTCCAGGGGTTAAGAAATGTTGCTAACATAGAAGCTTGGTGCCTGGTCCTGGGTCTGCCCTATATTAGCTGGTGACCTTGGTCAGCACCACAAGATTTCCTTGGATTTTGTGTTATTAAAATAAAAGTCATAGTGTGGGATCTGCGCAACTCAACAGGAAAGTGAGGAGAAATGATTTGAAAAGTATACAGAAATAACTAATTGATGATAAGAAACCTATGACTCTACTGCTCTACTTTTTAATAGATATAAAGAAGAATCAAATGAAAAATAATTTTACAAAAAGCATATGCTGATGACACAAATTAAAATAAATGTAGTCTCATATCACTCAGACAAGAAAGGACAGTGTGCTGAATTTCATACATCTCTATAATTTTTCATGTAATGTTAACTCAATTAAAAATTACATTGCCTTAATAACCCAAGACAAGCAAGGGAGTTACTCTGGGTAGCGGGTGCTCTAGATGGCTACATCTCACCTGCTTAGCCTGAGTTTTTATGGCTGCCATTTTGGAAGGAAATTTATGAAAATATAAAATTGTATGCCTCTCAACTGATTTATATCCTGTCTTCAAAAATAAACAGACTATAATTCATAGTTTCAGTATTTTTATTGTACAAAGCCCCACAGACTACTGTTTTATTTTATTTTAGAATTCTCATATATCCCTTTCATAATTTTCTTTCTCCTCAGCCCTAACAGATTGCCAGAAGTCATTTCTCACTGCCACTGTTGTCACCGGTCCCATCACTTTCATTTTTCAACATACCCGCAATTCTCAGGAAAACAAGTCAAATTAGTTACAACAGTATGAAAAGTAAGAGTTCAGGCCTCTGAGAGGGCTGCTTTCCTATGTGCTATGGTGACGGTCTTCACTGCATTTTCTATGTCAGAATTATCTTGGCCACTCGGATCATTTTTCATAGTGTTGAAGATTCTCCATGAAGAAGGTGACGAGGCAAGGGGAGGAATGAGCTTCAGTCAGTGTTACTCATCAGAGAGATGACAAGTACTAGCATAGCGTGGACGAGCTCTAGGAATGAAAGGGTCCATGCAGATGCCTTGTCATTGCTGATCAGGAAGATGAACAAAGCCAGGCTGGCAAATGAAGAGGGGCTGCAATCAAGTATGAACAAGGGAGGTCTGGAGAGAAAATAAGCTGAATGGGCAACAGGCTAAAGGCAAGGAAATTATTACCTGAAGAATATCAGAAGAAGTCAGATGTCAAGGGGACATTACTTTGGAGCAGAGAGAAGCACAAGACATTGTTGTACAGGAGAGCTGAGGCCAAAGAGCTGTTTATCATGTGACAATTGTATCTCGTGAAACTGGAGGGGAAAAGAAATGCCTCCAATAGAGCATACCTGATGAGATTCTTTGTCAGCAACTGGTCATTTTGTTAAAATTGCTTGTTCTTAAATGCATTTATCAATTAACAGATGTCCAAGAGCAGCTCATCCTGGAGGTACTCAGTAATGAAATGTAATTCCAGGAGCTATCATAAGAATGAAAAAGGACTGGGGAAGGGAAAATGATGAGAGAAATATTTTCTGGATTAGTGACTTAAAGAGACAAGTGCTGGTGTGGATGTGAAAAGAAACACTCTTACACTGCTGGCGGAATGCAAATTGGTCCAGCTACTATGGAAAGCTGTGTGGAGGATCCCCAAACTACGGAAAATTGAACTACCATTTGACCCAGAAATCACACTTCCAGGAAACTACCCAAAGGACACAAAAATACTAATTAAAAAGGACACCTGTACTGGCATGTTTATTGCAGCACTATTTAAAATAGCCAGAATAGGAGACAACCCAAATGCATGAAAACAGATGAATCAATCAGGAAGTTTTGGTAAATTTACTCACTAGAATATTAATCAGTTATCAAGAAAGATATATTTGGTGCTTTTGTGATAACATGGATGGACCTAGAAGGAATCATACTAGAGAAATAAGCCAGGAAAAAAAATAGAAATAATGGATGTTCTCACCTATATACAGTATATAGGGAAAACAAGCAAAATGATGAAGAAAACTTAAAACTAACAACCTGTCAGCAGAACTGAAGCACAGAGAAAGGGAGAGGGAGTGGAGGCTAAAATCAGGGGAGGGATGTGCATAAGAGATTAGATGATGGTTGATAGACACAAAGTGGTAGGAGAACCTTGGGATATACAACAATGTGCATGCAATGAGTTAAAAAAAAATGACTTCAAGAGTTGGCTCTGTCTCAGGATGCCCACAGGACATTTATTGAGCATAGATGACTCAATAAATGCTTACTAAATAGGACTGGAAAAGCCATGGTATGATTTCACCCTCTCCCTCCCCTCTACACTGAGTACCTTTAAGTAGCATCATGCAAGATAAATAAATGGTCTCTCATTTCAACAGCAGCTGTACGTATGTCATGCCAACAACATAAGGATAAAAATGACTATGGATAATTTTCTTTCGTTGGCTTTTATCAACAGGTAAAATCAACCAAAAATGGTATCAAGAACAGGGATAGTAAAATCGCTAGCTATTAAAATCTTTTCATAAATGTCAAAAAATTAAATCACCATGACTTTCTTGCCACTACCAATATAGTGACTGAAAATGAGACTTAGAAGCATCTTGAGTATAACAGGAAAATAAGACTCAAAAAGCATTACTTTTTTTTTTTTAACATCTTAAACAGACTGACCACAGAGTAGAAGAATTTATAGCCAAGGGAAGGTTCAGGGCTATAATACGAATTTTTTTACTGAGATCAAGTAACTTATTATAAAAACATTTTACTCTATTCTCTGCAAAGTACTAGGGAAGCCAGGAGACGAGAAAAGCAGACTTAAAGCACACTTTAAATGGCTAAGGTGAGACAAGTGAACTTATTTTTTCTTCCAATTATAAAAAAACAACTATAATCATGCCTTTTTCTTGCTGTCTTAAGTCAGAATGTCCAACTGTCCAGGTCCTTTGAATCTGAACCAGACACCACGTACTAGCACCTGACTCCCTCCCATCTCCAGCCCAGGCACAAGCCCTCCCTGTCCCTGAGGCTTCACTGTTGGCTTTCCCAGACACACAGCCACCCTACTCCTTACTGGGCTGGGTGCTCCACTTCTGACAAACCAATCACCTTGGGGTCACCCCTCTTCCCAGAACTTGAACATGCTCTGCCATGTCCAAGAGTGCTCAGCTCACACATCTGTCCATTCACAAGTAAGCAGTAAGTGCCCAGCCAAGTGCATATTCTGTGGGTCTATTTTTTTTAGTTTTTATGATCACATGGAATAGACTACTCAGGAGGAATGATTTCTCAATAGACATAACAATTAAGAATGACTTGCAAACCATGGTTCTGTTGAAAGTTGGGAGGTGCTAGCACACCTTAGGTGGCTAGTAGGCAGACTGCAAAGCCAGCAATACCACCAGCAGAAAATGGAAGTGAAGACTAGAAAAGATAGTGTCTGCAGACACACATGTTCAGACTGGTTTAAAGGAACAAGAAAACCAAGACCTTGATGAAACACTTGTTCAGACTGAAGTTGTTTCCCTGGGAAAGGCTGGGTAGGAAAATGACCATCTTTCCAAATATCTGCTCCAGTTTTAGCTGGAGCGAGAAAAGCATTTTCCAACAGGACTTCCTTTAAAAGTCACAAATGCTCCTGTGCTGGGCACAATGATGGTGCCTTTCAGGTCTTTTACTATGTGAAATGAACGATAGAAAAACATTATGAAAGGGATGTTAATTTAGAGGAAAAACACATCAGAAATTTGTATTGCCAACAGTTAAGAATAATAAAGTTGGTCCCAAAATTTATCTTTTAAACTCACTGTGTGACTGACTGCTATTTGCTAGTAAGGTAGCCACTGTTTCAATTTTAAGCTGCACTATTTAAATAGAACAGGATATTATAAAATTAAATAAATTTTAATGTCTGCTTGTAAAAAATCTTTGTCATCACGTTATTGTGTACATAGTTTGTGGGACCCTTGCCTTAAGTCTTGATTCTGTTTCTGTTCTTAAAGGCTGAATAATCTTATCTTAAGCATTCCCAAAAAATATAAAATATAAATAGTAATCTTGAAAAATGGAAATTTAAATATTCCTTTTTCGTAGATATTTAAGCATTTTATATATTTACTATTGCCACTATATTTCTTGAATTTCTTTTTCCTGTTTTTTCTTTTTGAATTGAGATAAACTGGTTTTTAACACTGTATGTACTTTGGGGGTACAGGTTCACACCTCTTCACACCTCTTCAGATAATTGTCAATCCCCTTGTCTATCACCAGAGCCCCCCAGCCCTCTACCACAGTGCACGGAGCCCCTTCCTGCTCCACTTGCTCCTCATGCCCAACTCCCCCTCGAGCTGCCTCAACTTTGAAGTCATATTTCTAGTTTTTGTTTTGTTTTAGTTTTGTCTGTTCTTCTGCTTTGTTTTTCTGTATTCCACATATGTGTGAAACCATCTGGTATTTGTCTTTCTTCTTCTGACTGATTTTACTTTACATAATGCCCTCTTTCCATCCATGTGTGCTAATGTTGCTTCAGTATTATTCTTACTTGCAAGAATTATTTATCATGCAATTCGTTTAATTGTAAGAAATGGACATTTCTAGTTCTTGAATTACTTTTAGTTATAGCAATTTTTTTTTACTAATTGTCTGTAGTTTCTTTTAAAAAATATTGACGTAACTGGTCATTTAATTTTTAAAATTTAAATTTGAGATATTTCTTAAATAAAAACACAATTACTTCAAGGAATATTTATGAGAAACGGTCATTTCTGAATACTGTAAGAACATGAAATACTATTTTTTAATATTATGGCATTTTTTAATATTAGATCATGAAACGCTCTGAACAAGTTTCCTACTTGAACTCAGTGGTTTGTTTCCCTCACATGTGTTTGCACAATGGAGTAGGTAAGAAGCCAATCTTACCTGCTTTTGATTGTAGGTTTCTTCTTGGCTCTTCAGGGGCCTCAATTGGCTGATCAGCCAGAAACACTCGCGCCTGGTCAATTGCATTCAGGACAGAATATTCTTTTTCCTTTAACTCCCGTCTCAGTGCCTTTGTAAAGAGAAGCAAAAGTTGAATTTGTAACCTAATGTGTAAACCAAGTAATGGAACACCTTCAAATTAGAGCGCTTCCGACCACACTGTTCAAGAGAATAACAAATAACACTTAATGTAGGTTACATGTTAAAATGTACACTTTATATAAGAAAGATGAAACACACTAAAAGCAAAAATCTGGTTCCTGAAGAACATCAATATGCACCTAAGGGAAATGGTTACAGTACGTTTGAACTTACATAAAATGTACTTCTAGGGTTATTACTACTGTCAGATTGCTAAAATATAATAGCTATTCAATGGTACTTTTTTCTTTTAAGAATGACTGGCAAAAAAAATCACCTCCTATGGTAGAGAAGAAGGCAATTTCACAGGTAGTAATGAGATCCTCAGAAGTGTTTTACATTCTTTAGACTATATTAAGAAAAAAATTAAGAGAAAAAAATTAAAGTATATGAAATCAAAACTAAACCAAAGAGAACACATAAAAGACTGCCTTCAATTATCTTAAAGTATGTTCCGCCTCTCATGCTGAGGCAATTACTATTTTCTCTTGTGATTTTTCATGCAAATCTATGATTCTCAGAACACTGTCTTAGTATTTTTGTTCTTTTAAGTAGGGTTCAACTTTCACCCCTTCTCCTATGAAATGTTTGGTGATTAAGACTCTAATTGACTAAGGCTTAAAAACAAAACTCATTTAAGTGACTATTGTGAGGTAAGAGTAAATGAAGATTTTTTTCATATGCTATTTTAATTCTGCAACTAAATCGAGATCACTAATTCTAGCATACTCTTAAATTATTTACATAAACACCTATTGTTTCTACTATTTTGTTTTTCATGCAGTTCTCTAAAATACTGCATCCTAGTATTAGAATTAGTAACAGCATTTCTTCTGAAGAGTTATCTTTTAAATAACATTTGATATTGTTATGTTGGGATGACAAGGTGATTGCAGGCTAATTCTTCACCTTGCTCAGTAAATAAAAAGTAAAATTAAAAACCTGGAAATATCCAAATAATCATCTGATATGAAAAACTCAAGTTAAGTACTAAAAAATTATTGGTAATGAAATTGAAGGTGATCAACAAAGATGGAGAAGAGCAAGAAGAGATAGAGTAATAGAATATTGTAATAAATAGAATTCATAATAAATATTGTAAATATTACTAGAACATTAAATTAAGTAGGGTTATTATTTTGACAAAAATTAAAAACCAAGACAAAAAAAGCACCAGTCAATAGTTTAGACAGTAGTAAAGCACAAACTATGTAGTGAAATACAGCTTTCTTTAAAACTCAAAGATAGAGTTGTATGTCCTTTCTACCATCTATATAACCAAAGACTTGCCATAAAACAATTATAAGTCAGTGCATTCCTAGATCAATTTTCACTTAAAAACATGAAATGACAAAACTGCCACCATCTCTATTTAAGTGGATCTTGGGAAGAAGTTCTGAGGTGTGACATTGTAAGAAAATGTGGTATATACTGACATTTAGAGTTTCTAATCCATGGAGATAAAAGACATGAGAAATGGAAAAATGTACAGACTTAATGCAGAAATATATATATATTCTGTTCATACTGACAGGTCTTGAGTCAATTCTTTTAAATTGTGTTGGTATAGCAAAAAGTTTCAGATGAACCAAAATACTCATCTTTGCTGCCCAATCTACCTGGAAATATAAAGTCAACCTTTACAAAAGATATTTAAAAAATAGCTATGAAGGGCAGTAAGTAGGAAATTAATTTTAAAAATTGTAGTGATCAGAAGCATTTATCCCCAAAGATAGAATCTATGCAGCGAACGTGGCAGAGGGTAAAGATTCTTTGGATGAAGTACAAGGCTGCAGTGGGTTTCTTCTTTGGAAAGAGAAGGATGAAGACTGTCCCTCTTATGCAAACTGCTGAGGAGAAGGTGAAGGAAAACCAACACCTCTTGGTTCTAATTTCTCAAATGGATAAAACATTGAGAGCACCTTTAGAGATTTGGTGCAAAAGACAAACAATATGAATGGAAATTGGCAAGGGAGAAATGATGGAACAGAAAAGAACATTGTTCCTGAGGGAGGAAGAGCAGAAGCATGGCCACTCCTCTTGATGATTATGGAACAGGAACATGTATTTCACAGAGAGTGAATCTGGGTCTAGCAATGGACAAAGAAATTCTCACCCAGGTGGCTTAGGTGAAAAGCATTTACTGACCAACAACTCTTACCAAACTACAAAATCTGCTTTTGGATAGAGGTGGATGGAGTGGAGAGGGCAAAGGATAGATGTCTTGAAACTATATTTAAAACTTCAAAAATCCAAAGGAAATGTTTATTTTTCTACAGAAAGGATAGTGAACAAACCAGCCTGGGATTTGATCAGTTTAGACACAGATGCTCACACAATGACAGCATCAGTACTGGCCATTTGCTCTACTGGGAAAGTCTCTCAGTAACCTGCATAATGGATTCCTTCATCCCAGGAGCTGATCTCAAAGACATCTACCCACCCTATCTAATGTAGCTCTCTCCTTTCCCATTCCCATTACTCCTCTTAAACCATTGTGCATTTCCTGGATCGAGTACCTTCCACCACTTTCTAGCTGTGTCTAGGGAACTCCATTAGGTGCAGATAAAGCAGCAACAGCTGAGGCTGAGAGGCAGTTAAACAGCAGATCATAAAGGCCATTGGATGGTGCCTTCAGCCTCTGAGACTTAACCAGTAATGGGCACAGGGGAGTCACCAAAAGACTGGACAAGATGGGGAGGGGTGAGGAAAGGGAAGTGACTATAAAATTTTGCATTATTGTTTTTTGTAAGTTCATTGTCAGCTCTCCAAGATTCATGAAAAACAAGTTTAGCCTGAGAAATCCCCACAGGACTGGAGAATTAATTTTCCTTCCAGATCATGTTAAACCCTAGTGCTTCAAAAAACCATCCTCTCTGCACAGGAGCATGCCTAATGCACTCCTTTGATGTGCCAAGGTAGGGAAGTAGAGGAGGCAAGTATGGACAGAAGCATGCCAAATAAAAACATAGGGCTTGAACCCTAGTGCCAAGCCACCACCCAACTACCCTAGGGGACAGCTCCCCTTTAATAACTGTCCGTATTCTGTAAATTTAATTTTATTATTCAATTTGTTCTATTTCAATTATACTTAATTGCATGTCAGAAATGGGTTTAGCTTCCAACAGCATTACACACAAAATAATTTCACCACCCTTTACCTCTCAATTAGACATAAAAGAAAACCAGTATTTCCTAACCACCTGGTGAACATTAGTGATAAGATAATTAGTCTCCAATAGAGTTGTTTTGTACACAGAGCTACAAAGTGGCATTCAGCTTTAAGTTCTAGTGTCACCTGACATATATGGGTTTCCTTAAATAAATACAACAGCCTAATTGGAAAATTCTGTATTTTAATGACTTTATATTTTTATTCAAAACAACTCTATTCCCAGGCAATAACATGTTTTGACAAAGGTATGAAGAAGTTGGAGGAATGATAAAATGATGAGGTGGCTTTGGAGATCTTTAAAATGTAAAATGTTGAGTCTCCACATGGCCTAGTAATCCACATCAACAGATATATCCAAATAGACATATATCCAAAAGTGTATGTGCACATAAATCTAATACATGAACTCTAACAGCAATAGTATTCATGGTAGCCCCAATTGTGGATACAGCCAAACATCTATCATCTGATAAATGGATAAACCAAATGCTGTATAGTGTACAATGAGGTCTTATTCAGCAATAAAATGAATGAAATGCATGTACGAGCTACAACATGAATGGATCTTGAAAACATTACATGCAAGTGAAAGAAGCCAGACACAAAAGTCTATTATAATCAGAAGTCCATACAGGTAAGTGTATAGAGACAGAAAGCAGAGTAGTGGCTGCTGAGGGCTGGGAGATTGGGGGATGGAGAGAACACACCTGCACATGAGAGTAATAAAAATGTAAAACCAGACAGTGGTGGCGGCTGTGGAACTCTGGGAATACACTAAAGCCACCGAAGTGTGTACCTTAATGGAGTACATTTTATGTTATGAGAATACCATCTCAATAAACCTGAAAATAACAACACTTCTTCTCTCCCCAAAAGTCCTCTAAGTAATCAGTTTATTTTCTAGGCTCTATTTCTAGGCTCTATCCCCACCAATCTACATACAGGAAGAGCTCATTCTGTATGCTTAGCACATTTCTACCTCAGTGTTTCCAGAGCCCTTCCTGTTCCTCTAACACAGCTTATCCTGACACTGAGATTTTCACCTGTGCCCTCCATTACACTGTCAATTCTTCCAGGGTAAGACTCATGCGGTAATCAAACAAAATTCTCCTCAGTGTCTGCCTAGAAATGTGTGTATAAATATATATACACGTATGTGTGTGTGTGTATATATATATAGAGAGAGAGAGAGAGAGAGAAAGAGAGAGAGAGAGAGAGAATGTACTCAATGAATGCTTGGACAATAATGAATAAGAGAAGAAATGTTTTCAGAATTAAATACCTAAGATTTGGCATTTTATGCTAAATGTGGTAGGACAAAATATAGCAAAGTCTCCCATATCTGATTATTCTAATTTGAATAGTTATTGACTAGTAACAGCTATTGAATTCCAATTAACTCTGACTTATTTGAACTATTTATTATGCAAATTATTGGTTAATATTTTTTTCAATGCAAAATTAGTATTCTCTAATCATCTAACCAACATTGAGTAAACACTAAATATTTCAGTGAATTGTTGGGCATTACTTTATTAATAGCATTTATCCTTTATCTCTCTCTAAATATGCAAGGGATGAATCCCAATGAAAGAGGTGGTATGGACTCCTGCTTTCCATATCCATGACATCACTACATGGAGCATAGTTTTAAACTGTGTCAAAAAAGTTGGATTAGATTGAAGGTTGTATTCATTAGCACTCTAGAGTGACAAACCCAACTAAAATTTATTGGTATAAAACAAAGACCATTTCTCTTGTTTCTGTTAATTGACAATTTGAACAACTTATGCTAGTAATACCGAAGGGTTACTCCTCATGTTATAGTCATATGTGGTTTGAATGGGGAAGAAAATCCCAAGTGCCTGGTAACCACAGCTGGCTATTGGCTAAAATGCCTCAGTTTCCCTCCTCATGCTCTCCTGCCAACCACGCTAGACTGAACTTCCACAAAGTATGGGGATTAGTGCTCATTCCCATGGGGCAAAGTAGATGCTGTTAGATCTTTCAGGATAGATGTTTTGGCGAAGCTCTGCCCAAGAGAAGGAGTTTTGGGCAATGACATATTCTGAAACAAGCCGTCCCACATGGTGACCACTAAAGACATGTGGCTATTTGGTGCTTGCAGTGTGATTACTATAACTGAGGACCTGTATTTTTAATTTTAACCTACGCATCATTGATTGAAGTTAAATGTATGTGACCACATGTCAGTACAGTTTACATGCTAGGCAACACAGCTCTGGAAGATGCTACCACTCGCACCACTTTCTACTGTTTCTATTACATCACAATACCAGCATGGCTTCAAGAGAATGAAAAAACACATTTTGTCTTTTGATGAGGGGAAAGCAACATTTCCCTGGAAAGTGTTTGGGTGAGTTGGTCAGGGCTTTTCCTCCATTAATCTGTATGATCAGCATCTGTAGACTGTGTCTTCCCCATGACTGTGCAGCTCAGTAGGTGTGTGCATGTATAAGTGTGCACACCTGAGTCCAGGAGGGGATAAAGGAGCAGAGAGAGATCATGGAGAGAACACAAGAGCCAGAGGGCTCAAAGAGACAGTATGGAGAGTATGGGGGTCTAGGGGTTATGCCTGTCTCCTAGCCCCTATGGGAGGGGCTGGCCCTGCCTAGCAGGTCTGTGTCACTGCTAGAACCAATAAGTAACCTACCCAGGTTTGGGGTGCTGTGCTATAGTTGTAGGCATGAACAGTGTGCCTGCCCCAACAACTGACAACGAGGATGGTTACGCTGCAGAGACAGAGGCATGATTCATTACTATAAACATCTACCACACAGGATGGAGGGAAAGGGAGGGCTGAGGAGGTAATGCTTTTTTGTAAATGGTGATGGGCGGCATCTCAAAGATAGGCTATTTGAAGAAAGGGCTGAAGGAAGTGGGGGAGGCAGTCATGGAATTATCTGGCAAAAAGCAATGCAGACAGAGGAGCTGCCAAGGTAAAGGCCCCAACGGGAGTGCTTGCCCAGTTTATCAGGCTGATGGCAGAACTGAGGGAACAGCATCTGTAAAATAATTCCTATCAGAGAGTTAGCGGGGAAAGTCTTTGTGCTTGATGGGGGAGGCATCCACAAACTGCACACTTCATATAGTGAACATCTGGCTATCTTGCTGACTCAAGGCTTGACCACTCACCTGAAAGAGTTCTCTGTGCTATGAAGTTCATGTATTCACTTTCTAGATAGGTGGAACGCTCTGCAACTCCCCTCCTACATAACTGCACAATGAACCTTTAGTGTACACACAGTAAACCAAGTTGTAACAAGGAGAAAGATAAAAAATATCGAAAGATGAAATTGAAATTGCATTTAAAAGTGACATGTTCTGAGGTGTATGATATAAACGGATACAGTCTTGGGTGCCTCAGGTGTCAAGGATAATAAATGGAAAACATATGAGTGGCCCGTGGCTGTCAGAAAACATCCAATTTCTCTCCCATCTGAAGGTAGCACAAAAGGTAGAATCAAGTCTTCCAGCAATGGTTTCCACCAAATAAAAATTTTAAGACATTAAATTAATAAATCTATAAGGAAATCTGCCACGCATGAGAGGAGACAGTGATGATTAAGACATAATTTCCACTCTTAGGAAACTTAGGGTGCAAAGAGGAAAGAATGCTAGAGAGAATGTGGTACCATCTTTCTTTTTTTTGAGACTAGGTCTCGCTATGAGACTAGGTCTCACTATTTTTGCCTGTGGAACTGCAGGCTCTCGTTGCCTGGGGTACCACAGACTCAAGCAATCCCCACCTCAGCTTCCCAGGTAGCTGGGATTACAGGCGTGCACCACCACGCCCAACTATTTTTTTGGAACTAGGTCTTGCTACCCGCCCCAGGCAGGACTCAAACCGCAATCCCTCACCCCGGCCACTTCACAGGCTGAAGCTTACAGGCACAAGCCACCGTGCTCGGCCTGGTACCACCTATCTTTTCAAGAGTTACAAACAGGACACCTAGGAAATACCCAGGGGAGGGGGCCGTCACAGTACCCTTCTCAAAAATACCTTAACTGTGTGTTGAAAATAAATTGAAATTAGATGAAGGGTAATTAGGGGGAAAGCAATTCCAGAAAATAGAATAAACAAAGGTAAGGTGATCTACTTTCTCATTGTGCTCCCTGTTAAGTAGTTCTGCTGGCTCATTTAAAGTAAATGAAGCCCAGGAAAGTCAGTTTAATGAAGACCTGACGGGAATCTAAAATCTAAAAACGCAAGTACTAAAATCGAAGAGTCCTTACTCTCAACAGAATTCCTACCAGCTCCACAGCCCCTGTAGGAGTCCATTTTTCTCTCATTTCTTGGCCTCTCTCAAATTCAGCTCTTTAGCTACTGGTTTCTTTTGAGTGCCAGGCAGCAGAGTCAATTGCTTCTTATTCAACTTTAAATGCCTACAGAGAGAGTCTCAATTATGCTCCTGTAATGGCCTGGGAGCATGTCTCCCCACCTGTTGTAATTCAGTGGGAAGGGTTAGGGATTAAGGGATAAGAAGGTATAAAGCAATGACTGGCATGGCTTAAGTTAGAAAGACATGTGAGTCGATCAGCTGCTCTTCATTTTCATCATGAACATGGCATTGACTCACTGTAATGGCTGAGCTGCTGCCAGCAAACAGTAGGAATATCAGTTATTCCTGGCAGCGCGCTGACATGGACAGGATCCTGCAAGCCTCTTGACTAGAAAACAGGGTCTGAGAGAATGCGGGGGTGGGGGGGGGCATTCCTGAGATCCCCTTCTCTCTTAAATAGACAACCTACTCAGCTGAGATATCAACAAATGAAGCACAAACAGGTGGGTGGGTATTAATCCTGGGGTCCATCTCTGCTTTATTTTTATTTATTTTTTTATTTTTTTGAGACTAGGTCTTGCTATTTTTTGCCCGTGGAACCACAGGCTCCCGTTGCCCGGGGTACCACGGACTCAAGCAATCCCCAGCCTCAGCCTCAGCTGGGATTACAGGCGCGCGCCACCATGCCCAGCTATTTTTTTGGAACTAGGTCTCGCTACTGCCCCCAGGCGGGACTCGAACCACCATCCCTAGCCCCTGCCGCTTCATAGGCTGAAGCTTACAGGCATGAGCCACCATGCCCGGCCCCACCTCTGCTTTAAATAACAGCCGATATTCTCTAATCATCTACATTTTCTGATATAAAGTGCCAAAGTTCACTTCTCTTAAAATTTTCTAGATCATAAAAATAAAATAAGTAAATTCAACCCTTTTCATCTCCCACTTCTAGTGGCTTCCTCTTGTACTGGAATTAACTCTAAGTTGCCTAAGATTGAGGACCTCCCCCTACCTGTTCTCCAACAGGTCTTTATTTCTATTCCTAGAAGATCACAAGCTTTTCCCACCTCATGGATTGCCCTGGCAATCCAGAAAGGCTGTGCTTCAAATTTTCAGTGGCTGCCTCCTCCTCATTCTTTAGATCTCAGCACTCTGTATTTGTGTTGCACGAATGATAAAATAAGAGAAGTAGCTAATTTGAAAGACAATGTGGCCTCACAAAGTCTTAGCTGGGAAATAAGGAAGGAAAACTCCTGGGACTAACGCCCAGCTCTGGCAAAGCTATTCTGCAGCAGAAAGCAGCGTGGAAGAAGCCAGCAGCAGCAGAGGGAAGGACCCCTGATAGTCCCTAACAGAAAAAGCAATTGCTACAACACAGAATCTAAGTCCTTCCTTAGCAATCTTGCTGACCTTCACTGCTGATCCAAAGACATGGACAATGGTGATCCTTCCTGATACCTCAGGAACCAGCTATAGGGAGACTTTCTTATCAGTGAACCAACTCTGAGCGCCCAGACAGCAGTGCTCCCTCCTCCAGGCCCACAGCTCCTGGCTTTAGCTTTGTGGGTGCATTCTTGCACACACCTGTGCCGTCCTCTTGGTAAGAGGTGCCTGTTAGACTATACTCCCTGAAACCCTCACAACAGTGCATGTTTTGCAACATCATGATCCAGGTAGGTTTGATATCGGGTCGGGGCACGAGGCAAAAGCCTCCAAATTGCAAACCCCAAGGTCCGTTTCACCTGCGCCTAGCAGTTGCACCTGTGCCTAGCAGTTGCCACTCCAAAATACCAATTAACAGCAGGGCTTTATTAACAAGGGAGCTGAACGGGGAGAACAAAACGTCGTGAAAGCCGCACGTGGCAGTTACCTTACCCCAGTCACCATTCTCAGACCCAAAGGTCCCCAAGGCACAGT
>PVHY01015369.1:0-36138 GCA_004024945.1 Uropsilus gracilis
TTACGTCTTTTGTTAGGTTAATTCCCAAGTATTTGATTTTCTTTGGTGCAATGGTAAATGGGGTGTTTTTTCTAATTTCTTCTTCTTCTGACTGATTCTTTGCATATATGAATGCTGTTGATTTTTGCGTGTTGATTTTGTATCCAGCTACCTTACCAAATCGGTTTATTATTTCAATCAGTTTTTCTGTTGATTTTTCCTGGTTCTCTACATAGAGAAACATATCATCAGCGTATAATGATAACTTTATTTCTTCGTTCCCTATTCGGATTCCTTTTATGTCTTTCTCTTGTCTTATTGCCCTAGCTAGGACTTCCAGAACTATGTTGAAAAGGAGTGGAGAGAGTGGGCATCCTTGCCTGGTTCCGGACTTTAACTGGAATAGTTTTAGTTTTTCCCCATTGAGGATGATATTTGCTGTGGGTCTGTCGTATATAGCTTTTATTATCTTTAGGTATGATCCTTTTATACCAATTTTTTCCAAGGCTTTCATCATGAAAGGATGCTGAACTTTATCAAATGCTTTTTCCGCATCTATTGATATGATCATATGATTTTTGTTCTTCTCTTTGTTGATGTGGTGGATTATGTTGATCAAGTTAAATTTAAGAATGGTTTGTTTTGAGTTTTTACATTATCTAAGCGAGGCCTCATTACTCTTTTTTAATGCTATTTTCTTTTTCTTCATAGAATGTGTCACTATCAGATCACTTGTCAAGTATTTCTTGCCTTTTACACCCACTAGAATGTAAACTCTATAACTTCCAAACACTTTTCATAATATGTGCCTAGTAAATGGAATCATGCCTGGTGAATAGTAGTTCAGTAAATATCTGCTGAGGAAGTGAGTGAATCCATTAAATTAAACGATGCATATAAAATCACTTAATAGTTTCTTTCATATACTAAATGTTCAGTAATTGTTGTTTGATTCTTTTTGTTAATTGTGTTGTTAATCAGTAACTATGCTTCTCATTAATATGAAGTTATTTGAATGTGTTTTCTTTTTTTGTTTGTTTGTTTCAGTTTATTTGGTACTGCAACAGAATTTCCAAATCTTGGAATAAGTTAAAAAAAGTTAGAAAAGCTTTGTATTTATCATCCTGAAATATCAGCATTTCTATACAAAAGGGGGTAAAACATAATATTAAATCTATAGTCCCCTAATTTCATTAGCGAGGAGCTGAAATTTGTGGTGCAATATCAGAGATGCATGTGACCATATCTCAATATTCAAGAAATTATTGAGAATAATTCAACAAATTCGTGCAAGGTGGTCTGATCAACTTGGCTTGACCTAAATATCAGTGATCAGGAAATGACTCAGAATACAAAATTATTCCAACTACAATTTTTTTATCCTTTCTCTTGACCAGATTCCCTGTCCTTATCTTTCACCTCTTTGAAAATATTTTCTTTCTAATTTAAAATTATTAAAATAAATGATAAAAAATAAAAATATCTCACAGAATAGTCAACATACCATATTCCAAACCCTAAATACTAAACAATGTTTTACTTTGGAATAAAAATTCAGTGTCGTTTTCCTCCTTAATTTTGAGGTTCAGGACAATACAATAAAATTAGACAAATTATTTTTCAGTTCTGCTAGACAGAGAAGGAAAAAAGTAAAAGTTTAAACCAGTAGAGAATCATATTTGGAGTCAGAATCTGAGTTCAAGTCCAGATTTATATTTTAAATCTACTCTTGAGTAAATTGCTTAGTATTGCCAAATTTCAGTTTTCCTACAAATAAAATGTGAAGAGCACTTGCCCATCATATGGCAATATACTCCAATGTGACAATATATGTGAAAGCATTTAGTAAATTTCAAAATGGGTCTGTCTGTTCATATATTCATTTATTCAACCTATAACTATTGATCCCCCACTATGTGAGAGGAACTTTCTTCATATCATTGAGGGAAATATTAGATAGAGCTTCTGCCCTCTAGAGACCCTAGTTTAATTGCAAAAGGAGAGAAGAACAGCAGTAAATTAAAAAAAAAAGCCATAGAAATCATACTATGCTCACCATAACAAACCCTGCTGGAAATGCTTTGCAAGTGTTACCTCAATTTATTCTCCCAATATCCTTATCAACTGGATAGTGTTTTTGCACATTTTACAGTTAATGAAATTGAGACTCAGGCAGGTCAGGTAGTGTATGCAACAACAAGAACAACAGGGGGGCTGCAATTTTGAACCCAGTTCAAGCTGTCATTTTAGGGCTTCATTTATCACCTCTCTTAACAAACATAATTGCAGATTGCCATCAGTGCTATTAAAGAAGCAACTAGAAAGTGTTAATAATTGCTGTAAGAAACTTCAGGGTGGTGACAAAGAAGACTTTGGGATGGTCAACACTGAAGCTACTTAGTGCGTTGAGGTGGCCAGAAAACATTCCAGAATAAAGGTTTGCTTCGCCATGTAAATCCATATCTAGTACAAAGACAGAACTTTTTTATTTATCATGGCTTCAGGTATGGTAGTTGCAGTTCCTCACAATCTTAATGGTGTTAAAAACAATTTAATGTACCTTGTTGAACTTGAACATTTTCAGTAGAACATTTTCACTGTGCTTGTGCAGTCAAATGAAAAATGGCAACCACTGAAAAGGCAGTACTCTGACATTTCACAAGACAGAGCACAAATAACCTAGGAAAAAATATGCCTGAAAATGCATTTGACATCATCATTAAAACTGTCAGATGCCCGAGATAAGAGGTAACTTTCCTTTGTATCGGTTGTAGGTGCCCACCACTGAATAGGAACCTTTTGCAGCATCTTGGCAACTATTCATCCTCTGGATATTTGTAAGACATTTATCTTTATGGTCATAAAGAAGAGTGTGTAATTTATCAATTTATTTCCCTGACATCAGCCCACTTCACAGCATTTTGAGGAGACATATAAAACTTCATTGCATTATTCTGAAAAGCAGGTTTAAAAAGAGTTGTCTCTGCAGTGTAGAAAGGGAGAAAAGTGCTGAAATGACCAAGGTCCTGAAAGATGGAAAGGGATTTCTATTTCCGGCTTTATCACTGAATAATTATGTGCCTGGATACAAGTACATTAACCTGAGACATTCATTTCCTGGTAGAGTGAACTCTTGTTGTTCCTGCTTGTTCAAGATCCCTTGCTCCTCCTTGTGAAAGTTTCTTGAATTTGTATCAGAAGTGTCGCACACCCACAAAAATTGTGCCTGTAATAAAGGGGATCAATCCTAGACAGACTAGGTGTTGGGAGAGGAAGCTAAATGTAAACAATTGGAGTCTGTTCCTCGGGAATTTGAATGCTGAGGTGGATGAAACTGAAAATGAATTTTTTTGGTGTTGATTTATATCAGAAGCTTAGTGAATTGCAGTCCTAAAAATCTGGAAGTTCTTTCCATAACTGCACAACTTTGGGAGAACAACTTCTCACCGCCACCAAAATTCAAGTGCTATTACCCTATTTCCATTCTCCCTCCCCCATTGCTTCAGGCAACCACAGCATTTTTGAAGTTAAGAATTCTTCTTGTATAAATTTATTGTCTTTGATTATTTAAATTCCCACAAATGAAACCATCATTCACTTTCTGACTTATTTCACTTAATATAATCAACTCAAAAGCCATTCCTTTTGGTCCATTTCATCATTTTTAATAGCCATTAAAGGTACCATTTCATCATTTTCAATAGCCAAGTAGTATTTCTCCTTATATTCCGTAATTTCCCTACCCTGTTGTCTATTGTAGGGAATTTAGGTTGGTTTCATGATTTGGATATGGCAAATAATCAATCTCACTTAGTATGACGGAAATGGAAATCTAAACTGCAATGACATATCACCTCACCCCTTTGAGAAATACCTCTGTCAAAAAGAGGAGACAAAAATGTTGATGAGGATGTGGAGAAAAAGGAACACTCATCCACTACTGGTGGGAGTGTAAATTGATTCAAATTCAATGGAAAGTGATATGGAGATTCCTTAAAATATAAAAATGAAAATACCATATAATCCAGCAATACCACTGCTAGGTATTTTAATTATAAAAGATAAAGCAAAAAATTCTTGTACTCCTATATTATATTCAGTAATATTCACAATAGACAACTTATGGTGAATAGCAATTAATGCTGATCTTTCATTTCTCAGAAATGCCCTTTTTCCTTTCTTTTCAGAAGAATGATTTTCTCTTCCCTTTTCATCTTTGCATATCCCCATATCCTTTCAAATAACTATCTCCCCCTATCCTCCTGCCCTTTCTCTCATTTTCTGAGAATTCACTTCTGTGACACCAATAACAATAACAAAAAAAGAGAAATACCCTAACAAATACAAAGGGATCCAAAGATACTCATTTGCCACAGGATTAGTTTAAAATGTTTAAAAATGTCTAACTCCTAACAGGTGTTAAAAGATGCTTCTTAATCTAATTTAATATTTTCCTACTATCAAGGACTTTTACCTACCAAGTTCCCCTGTGATTTCTGGTCAGAGTATGGTAGCGGTGATTTACAAAATGGCTAGCCTAAAAAAAAAAAAATCCCTCAATGACACAGGTTAAAAGAAAAAAAAAATGCGAGGGGTGTGCATCAGTGCAGTGAAGTGTTAGAAATGGGTTATGACTGCACTATGCACTGGAACTCTCTTCAGGCATGTGCGAATATGTACAAGGACTTCAGTGCAGGCTGAACCAGCGGGTATCCTGTTCCCCAGAGTGGGAGGCTATGTGGCCAAGTTCCAGAAGATTGCAATGAAGAGGAACAAAAGAACAGTTGTGGGACTTGCCCTTCCAAGCCAGTGCACTAAACCTAGCCAAGAAGGAACCCCACCACCTGGAAACCCACTGGGCAGATCATCTGACAACAGTGGAGCATGATATCCAGCCCCAGGAGAGGGTGGTTGGGGAGACAAAGGGGTGCAGAAACCCAGCTGTGTTCCTCATGGGAGCACTGCTGAATGCATTGGTGGAAACCTGGCTTTCTGTTAATATGTGACCTCTGTGACTTTTAATATCTGCCCCAGCTATAGCAAGTGCTCTGAAAATGCATGCACATTCTCAAAAAAAGAGGATCCTTTTTGTTCTAAAGCCTTTGAAAAATAAATGTCAAAATGGATTTTAAAATAACCAAGTTATTACTGGAAATTGAAATATCACTTGTCAATGAAAGCTCAACTGTTGGATTCCCTCCATACAATTTCAAGGATTTGTTCTATAGTCAATAGTCAATGATGGTGAAGCAATGGTTTTAGAACTATTGCTTGCTTGTACAAAGTTTCTCTTCCACAGTGGTCATCAAGAAGTTAAAGAAATCAAAATTAAAACCTTGTACAAAATATATTTATGGAAGTAAGCGCACGCTTCTCACAAAAATATTGGATAGATTTTATTTGGAAGTTTTATAGTTTATGTATGTACCTAAAAATTGACTTGGCTTCACTGTTTACGTGCTATTATAGTGTAACTATTTTTCTTCACTAAGTTGTATATAGTGGCCCTAAATTTTCTCCTTGTATACTATTTAATGTGTGAAAAGGTTGAGAAATACATGAATATCAATTGGACGTTCCTTTTTCTTCACCATCACACTGTCTAAATGACTCTCTACTGTCTTACTGGTAACAGGCAACCCCTAATTAAAGTATATAAGATTTGGTCTAAAAACCTTATCATCATCTTGGATTTATTCTTTCCTTTCATCCTTTTGTGTTCAGTCTTAAAGCCTTTTAAAATTTCAGAGAAAGTTCATCTTTTCATATTCATTTCTTTTCTATTCCCATTGGCATCAATTAATGTCTGAGTTTCTGCAAAAGTCGGCTGTGGGCTCCAAATCCTTCTGCCATGTCGATGACCCTCAAGACATTCTTCATCTCTGCCAAACAGCCTTGGAGCCTCCTCTGCAGGCTGTATGCTCTCTCCCAATGAGCCTGCACTGTATTCATTCTGTCTCACACTCAATTCTTCTTTTCTAGAATGTCTCTCAGAGTCCTCTCTCTGAACACCCATAGTCCTGATTTTGCAGGGCACAATCTAGCCCTTGATTATGAACTGTTTTAATTTTGTTGGGTGATTCTAAGTTGTTATCTGAGTTGTAAGACTGAATTGGAGGAATACAAAGTCATTTCTCTTAAATTTCTATCATTCTATCCATCTCTCCTCTATTTAATTCTCCATCATCTCAATGACATTTTAATAGCCTCTTCATTAGCTTCCTTGACTTCAGATCTTCCTTTTCTTTAATTCATTCATTTTGCACCAGAGTAATTCTCCTATAGCATGATTTTGATCTGACTACACCTTTGCTCAAAATCACCCTATGGCTCTCCATAGCCCACAAAATTGGATTCATTCATTCCCCTGGGCTTCATGATCTGGTCATCAATCTTTCTGCACTACCTCCCATTCTCTTTTGTGTAGCTGCTACACTTAACTTACCCCAATCTACATAACATTGCACAAACCATACTCTGCTGCCCCGAGGATTTTTGTGTTCTTATCTTATTCTCAAGTTTCAAACAAAAAGTAACTTTCTCTCCTGACTTGTTTCACTAAACACAATACTCTCTAGGTTCATCTTTGTTGCAAATGGCAAGGTTTTATCTCTTTCTAAGTATAGCTGAGTAATGTTTTATTATGGGTCCACATGATAGATAAGCACTGTTGATTTTATTTAAATGTAATATATAGAGAAAATAAACTAGATCAATTTTTTTAAAATCTAGACTTTTAGACACAGTTAGTGGTTACCAGAAGGGAAGAAGGGAAGGTAGTGGGTAAGTCAGATAATTAGGGTCAGTAATATAGTGAATAATAGGATTGGATTTTCAGTGATGAACATAATATAGTATATGCAGATGCTTAGTTATAGTAGTGCACAGTTAAAACCTGGTATGAAAAGAGTATGTAACGCTATCATGTAATATTACTTCCACTAAAAATTATTTTAAGAAAGACAGTTTCCTGATGAAGCTTCCCAACCTCATCCACTATGTAATCTTACACTGGTTTATATAAATCATGCTACATTCCTTCTTGATTGTCATAATTTCTGCTCAAAAGTAGTTTGGTTCTTGGAAGTATAAACTTTTACTCATCATTCTCTTTATTGCCTTTTGAGCTGCCAGTATATTATTTTGTAGATATCAAGAGTTAAGTGAATATTTATTAAAAAAATAATTTCACAATTTCTAGTTTCCCATATAGTAGTTAGTATAGCTCTGAAACAATGTAGACATTCTGTGTAAATAGTGATTAATCTAGAGTTTTATGACTTATGATTCTGTTCAGATTAGTACTTGGTCTCCCCTGATGCTTTTCTTTCTCCCAACACTTTGAAAACACTGTCAATTTCACAGAAAGTGTGAAAGGATTCTAACACACGAATGAGTGCTTATTCTAATTAGTCGAGTGATTCCTTTGCTTTCAACCCTTTCCTAATTATCCATTGATTGCATAGAGTTTGTATGCTTATTATCCCAACAGGAAAATCTGAGCATCTCTCTGGAGCTTTTGAGAAATAGCTGTGAAGTCAACAATAATTTTAAAAATTTTTCTCTTTTATTCTCATTGTCTAACCCATATGTCTCTCAAATAATGTGTCTCAGATTCTCCTAAACTCTAGCAGAGATTCAATTCTTATGACACTTTCTAGGTTAGAGTCCAGTTGCTAATAGCTTTAAGGTTTTTGTTTAACCATTTGCAAGTTGTTCCCTTTAGTTATCTGTGCCCATGTTCGTTTATTTGACTACTGTATTCATCATTTTATCTCCTGGGATCCTTATCTGTTGAATACTAGGCAATAACTTGGATTTTATTAGTCATAGTAATCTACAATTTCTCTACATGCATGCTTCATTTGACTGGCATGATGATAACCATTATGCTTTATAACAATTATAAGAAAAATTAAGGCAAGAGTCCAAATGATTTGAAGAGGAATTATTAAAAGGAAACATCTTCCTTTACATGAAAAGCAATTTAAAATAATGTGAAACGGTGGCTCTTAACCTTTGCCACCACTCACACCATTTTAGTCCTTGCCATTTGTTGTGGAAGTACTTACGAAAAGAGCTAAAGCAAGGCAGTTCTTTCAGAAAGCTCATAAACTTAAAATAAAATAGAATTAGAGTTTATTTCACAGTAATACATAAAATATGTAAAATTTACACTTAAAATTATTTTACCCTTTTTGTTATTCTTTTGATGTAGATTTATTCATTGGTATTAAAAATAGCTATATTCATGCTGGACTTTATTTTGATGCTAAATCAATACAAATTGGACTTCACACAAGCAGAGAATCTTCAAGTTTAGATTTTGCAAAGGTGTAGGTGGTCCTCATTTAAATTCTAAAACTGTCTTATTCATTGACCCACCCTTTATCTGGAAGTATAATACGTTATTGATTTGTGATTTAGTAAAATATATTCACCAGAGTTTCATGTTTTATATATCCCAAGTATATAGGAAATTTCTGTTGTTTAACTTGAATCCTCTCTTTACTTTGAGACAGGCCCTCATATTTGAATATGTCAGTTTGTGGTCCTGAGGCATAGAAGTCACCTTACTGCTTTCGCCAGGGTGTGCACACACTGAGGTAAGGTTTATCATATATGATACCCTAGCTTCTGGCCCTGAGGATTTATCTAGAGGTGATCATAGAGTCAATAAGGAGCCCATGACAGGTGTTTTCTCACTAGATGCAGAAGGGAGGAGTGACTTTGTATTTTCACATCTAGACTGTTCAAGTCCCAAATTGCCCTTGGTTATGTTTCCTTTGCCAAATGAAGAAAGTCTTATAGTTGCAGAAGAGAATAAAGATGACCTTCAGAAAGAAGATACTGACCAACAGAAGAGAGAATGGAAGTATTACAATTCCTTTAAACTATAGAATATAGACTTCAAACTATACTACAAAGTCTTACTAATCAAAACATCATGGTACTAGAACAAAAACAGACAATCAGACCAATGGAACAGAGTCAAGTGTGCCCAGTAACAAAGCCACACCTGTGTGGTCAACTAATTTTCAACAAAGAGGCAAGAAACATACACTGGAACAAGGATAGCCTCTTCAATAAATGGTGCTGGGAAAACTGGAACAAGAACAAAAAATAAATAAACCAGGACAACTTTATCACACCTTGTACAAAAACCAACTCAAAATGGATAAAAGACTTAAATGTAAGATCTGAACCATAAAATATATAGAAGAAAACTTGGGCAAAACTTTTCAAGAACTACACTTCAAAAACCCCTTTCAGGACCCATCTACAGCTGGCAAAAAAAAAAGTGAAGGAAAACATAAACAGATGGGACTACATCAAGCTAAAAAGCTTTCATTAACCAAAAGACACAATAGCCAAAACAAAAAGAAACCCAACCAAATGAGAGAAAAATTTTGCCCTTCATACAAGCGATAAGGACCTGTTAACAAATATATGCAAGGAACTCATACAACTTAACAAAAACAAGACAAAAAAAAAAAAACCCAGTCCAAAAGAGGGAAAAAGAACTAAAAAGACACTCTCCAAAGAAGAAATACAAATGGCCAAAAGGCATATGAAGAAATGCTCAACATCACTAATAATCAGGGAAATATAAATCAAAACCACACTGAGATACCATCTTACACCAGTAACTATGACCCACATCAAAAAAAACAAAACAAAACAAACAAACAAAAAAAAAAAACAGGCAACAAGTGTCGGCATGGATATGGAAAAAAAGGAACACTCTTACACTGCTGGTGGGAGTGCAAACTGATCCAGCCACTATGGAAGGCTGTGTGGAGGAGTCTCAAACAACTGAAAGTGGAACAGCCACTCAACCCAGCAATCTCACTACTGGGAATCTACCGAAAGGACACAAAAACACTAATTCAAAAAGATACATGCACCTAGATTTTTATTGCGGCACTATTCACAATTGCCAGGATATGGAAACAACCCAAATGCCCCTAAACTGAAGAATGGCTGGGAAAAGGTGTGGTACATCTTCAGAATGGAATATTATTCATCAACCAAAGAAAACAAACTTATGTCATTCGTAGCAACATGGTTAGAGCTAGAAGGAATCATGTTAGCAGAAATAAACCAGAAAGCAAAAGAGAAATATGGGATGGTCTCACTTATTTGAGGGCTACAGGAAAGACAAACAAAAGGACAAGAAAAATATATAACTGCTAACAGAATTGAGATATAGATCAGTAGAGGGGGAGAAGGGTAATAGTAGGGGAGAGGGAGGGCATAAGAGATAAAGATGGCTCATGGGTGATGGGGTGGTGGGAGTGCCTCGGGATAGACAATGATATGATATGATATGATATATATACACATATATGTGTGTCTGTGTATATATGTGCAATCAAGGAAAAAATTAAATTAAATTAAAAGGACAGAAAGAAGAAGGTACAAACACTATAGGGACATTTTTGAGTTGCAAAAGACTCTTGAATTCTATTACCCACAAAACCAGCAGCAACACAATCTAGAGAAGCTAGGATTCAGTTACATGTTCAGTTTTCAGTTATCAATTCCTTCTCTCAAACATTTTTATTTACTTTTTCTCAGCTATAGGAGATTTACATACCTTTCCTATGGCAGCTTTTTTTATTCAGTCACATGGGTCAGTTATCCCCTCCTTCAATCATTTTCATATGGTAGTTTTCTTTGAGTTTCTGATACCTATGACCAAAAATCTTTATATTATACATACTCTGAAAGAATGACTGTAACAGGTTGTAAGAGTTTTTAACTGGAAACACAATATGAGGTCTTAACAGTCAGTGTCTAACTGGCTTCAAGCTATAATCTCACCGTACCGTAATGCTGCAATGAGCCACAATAGACTAGGCATAGAAGTCACTTCACAGCTCTCACCAGGGTAAGTACACACTGAGGTGTGTACTTATAATAGGCCACATAAATTCCTGGTACTGCATGATTTGCTGCCACTCACAGCTTGCAGAAGAGGGTGATAACAAGGGTGTCTGTGAACCCCTCTCAGGCAGTGTGATTGGAGCTTCCCTACTTGCAGACACTCTCGTGTACACAATTCCAAGTTAACTGAGGCTGGCAAATTTTGCTTTGCAAAAGCTACAAGTTGTGTGGTGAATCAGTGCTTGTGAAGTGATGACAGAATAAACAGAAGTGATTTAAAAGAATCTAGAGATGCAGTGTTGGTTTCATTTGCATTTAATAATTTAGCTTCTATTCAATTAGAAAGTCTAGCTTTTCTGGACAGGGTTTCTTAGACCTTAAGAAAATGACCTCACACCTGAATAAGAGCTTCTTTTAAAATACAGGGCTGTATTTTCTTTTTATGAAAACAAACTGCACATCATTCTGCCAGTAAAGAGGAAAGTGACCATGAAGGATCTTTTCTTTGATTAAGATTGAGGGAGTTGTAATTTGAATACCACCCACTGTTCTGGGAAAAGGTTACTTTGAAATTTTTGTAAACAAAGAAGTTGTTTCTCTGTTTTGTGTTATTGTTGTTTTGTGTCTTTGTTTGGGGTATATTGAGAGATGAATCCATTTTATAAAAAGCTAGGATTTTTATGAAAAGAAATAAAGACCCAGACTCTGTCCCCTATTTCATTGAATAATACTAAATAAATATTAACTACTGAATAATACTAAAAAGATAAGAGAAATTCTCAAAGTGACTTAGAATGACCCTTAGCAGGGATCTTGTGTAAGGAGGAGACATAAAGACTTACAAAAGGAACTCACCAGAAGGAAAGCGTTTCTGGTTTGGTGACCTGAATCCATGAAAACAGGGCTGAAGTGTTGTTAAAGAAGAATCATTTCTGGAAGAATATGTAACTAAGATGGAAAGTCTCCTTGAACTTAGCATTGGCATGGTGCCATGCTTTCAAGAACAGCAAATGAGCTTGAGTCAGTGCAATGGGAGATTTCTAACCTGCTGGTCCTCAAGTGGGTGCTGTTGCAGCCTATGCAGTGGTTCAAGTCACTGAGAGAATGTTAGCAGTCTTGGGCTAGTTCTTAATCATGTGGAGAACCTAGGTGTGGCTGTCAGTAGATAGAGACAAGTAGTTGTGACAAAGATTATACAGCTCACAAAATCTAAACGATTTACTTACAGGCTCTTTACAGAAAACTGTTGATCCCTGTATTCAACAGCCTTCAATTTTACCTCATCTATCCTCAATCAGTTTTAGTCTAAGTTCACACTGTTGATTCTATTGTCTCCCTAAAGAACCAAGACTTTTTAATGTCACTGGTAGCTGTGCTCTTAAGCAATAGTTTACCCACCCTGTATCTAGTGGTTGACTCTTCAACCTCCCTTTCTAGGGGTGTGAATTCACTGAGCACAGAGACTTTCTCACATGACTTCAGACACACAAGAATAACACAAACACAAAATAGAATCAAGTTTATTTTCAGGAATGATTTAACAGAAAATAAAACATATTTCTTAATGTGCCATAAAATAGAATAATATTCTAATATTTAATTTTCCAAAACTCATTTGCTTTTGCAAATGCTATTATGAGGGAAAATTGTATCTTTAAATGTCATAAAATGGCAAAAATCACTTTCTACAAATTAATTTGTTCAATCTGCTCCGAGTTCTTTAGAAGTTATTTAAAATGACACACAGATTAGACTAAATCAACCAATGTTTTTATAAATGGAGATGAAACTTTGGTTCTAATGTCACAAATACTGAAAACAATTGTTGAATGTGTCAGATGTATACTAGGACAAAAGAAATACTTATTCTGTTCATGGAGGTAAAAGGCAACTTAAATTTCTTTTGAAGAGATTTAAGCTTGTAGATATGAAAAAGAACAATCTAAAAATGGCATAATTGAAAATTATTGGCTTAACAACAGGTTTTTAAAAGCAGAAGAATGAAAAAGGAAATAAAAAAGATGTGGAAGTCAGATGGAGTCAAACAAATCTGCAGTATTCTAAGATTCTTCCATTTTATTGAAGGAGGGAATAAGTGGGAAGAAAGATGTATCAAGTGAAGAAAAAAATTTTAGGTGGAACTAATTTATCACATAGAAAAGTGATATATATTAATGCATATTATATAACCTATTTTATTTAATTAAAATACAAGGATTACCCTATCCAATATATAAACTAGTTATTATTTATAGAAGGATTTGAAAATTGGAATTGTGAAGAAAGGAATGAGTACACTATATAAAAGGAATTAATATACAACATATAAAACTTACCCAGATGAAAATGATGCAGTTGTATTAATTTACAGTGGAATAAAAATGATCGATTTCATAAAGGAATCAACCCATAGATTTCAAAACCTAAAACATTAAAAAAAAATTAAAGATCTTTACAAATAGAGATTTATACCATCTTTATAGTATAGATCATACAGTAATACAAAATTGTCAGTTCTCCCTGAGGTTACCTATAGACTCGTGACAATCCCAATAAATATTTATTTGATGAACTTGAAAGTCAGATTCTAAAATTATACCAAAAGAATTTTGCCTGTCTTGAAAAACGACTTGTTAATTAGATATTACTTTAATTTTTTTCCTCAGTTACCTATAAGTAGGTCAAAATATATTTCTAGGACATAGAAAATGTTCTAAATTATACCTTATGCCTTCACTTAGCGGTGTCTTATTTATCAAGTAAAATTTTCAGGTTATGGAAGAGAACCTACATGAAACTAGAAATTATTTCTTTTTGGAGTTTGTCCATTAACTTTGACTAAAAACTCATGAACTTGTGCCAAATCTTTTTTTACATGCCACTGAAAATATTTCAAGTTATGAAAAGAATAAATGGAAATATGTGCATGAGAATTATTTTATGCAAATTAACAATGTTTGATGTTTAAAAGTTATCCAAATGCAATTATGAATTTGACCATTATATCTTCACCTGAGGAGGATAAACTGATCCAAATTAAATGAAGACAGCTGTCTAAATTCAAGCTATCAAATTCTAGATTACATTTTGAGATATCATACACAAGTGCAAAAGTGGGTGCAAACTGTACCTGTTGTTTGTAAAGAAAGAGAAATGTTGGTTGTCCGTCATGGAAGGAAGGAGAACATGATTGTGAAACAGGTGTTTAGGGGTTAATGTGGCAACTGAGGATTTGGAAAATGATTTTCAAAGCATGTTATGTAATAGAGAAGGGTTACTATTTCCAACAGGATGCCTATTCCTTATTTTAAGTAGCTCAGATGGAGGTGATGTAAGAGAAGGGAGAGTACATGTTATCGATTATCAAAAAAAAGGGGGGGCATCATTAGAGTTCTTGGCTTCATTCCACTTACTTGCAGCAGCATGTGAGTACTCACAAAGATTTAAGTTTTGCCTAATGCTGCTGATCCCCATCTCCTTTCTTTCAGCTGATAGATAGCTGCTGGCAGAAATATCAGTTGACTATTCCTAAAACCCCACCCCCATCCCACCCCCAAACATGATTCATTTTCCTGACAAAATGTTCCTCTGTATTTCTTTATTATTTTCATTCAACCATCCAACACATGTTTTTTTTTTTCATTTATTTCCATTGTCTTTCTCTAAATTCTGCACATTTCTTGTAGTGCCTTCTCTTTTGTTTGAATTGCCCAATACCCTAACCATCTCTCACTGAGGTACTAACAAAATCCTTCCAACTCATCACCCTGTTTCTATTTTCACCTCTGCATGATCATCTTGGTCTGTTGCCAGGAAGATTTATCTAAAATGCAAACCTGGGCAAATCACAGACCTGAAGGTTATATTTTAATGATGCTCAGTCTTATCAAATTTTCTCTTCTTAAAAGGATACTGTAACTAATACATTTGAAGACTCCAATTTTATCTTTATTTTTTAAATCCATGTGACTTAAGATGTCATTGTATAATTGTATGATAAGCTTCGTGTTTTAATTACCATTGAAATCTGCTCACCCTCTTCATAGCCCTTACACTTTCACTGACCTGACCTTCCTCCTTCTCTCCCAACCTGTAAAGCTGAAACTCTAAGTTGTCCTAAATGAAGTCAATCCTGACTTACCATATTTCATTTACATACTGATACCTTTGTCATGTCCAACCAGATGTGAAAGAACAATGAGTCTGCAATTAAAATTTAATCTTTTACTTATATTTTATTCTAATTTTTAAGTTGTGTGAATATAATACCTATAACAAGAATGTGCAGAAGACAGATACACAATTTAAATTATAATGAAACTAAGCTCTAAGTGATTATAGGGGTGCCAGTGCACCAGAAATTATATGTATCTACTTTTGAGTCTTTCATTTAAAATGAGGGTTTTAAGATTTTTTTTTTCAAGTACCGTTATGGGTATTTTTTTTTCTGTTACTCTGTAATACTTTGGCATATGAAAATGCCACAATTGCTTATTCATTGCAAAGATTATAAATTGCAAAGATTATAAATACTTGAGTTAGATCCTCTTTCTGGTGATTATAATTAACACTTTAATACTTACAAACTATTCCCTTACATATCCCCTGATGCATATGAGTTTCTCTAAGGTGTACAACTACAAATGGAGCTGTAACAGAGAATAAGAACTGTGACGTCAATGCATAATGTCCAACTGTTTTCTACAGTGGTAGTACTAGCAATGTATGGCAATTCTGATTCCTCTACAAGTCCCATAGTGTAAAGACTACTTAATAGTAACGAATATGGTTGGTGATTTATGTTGTTTCACTGTGAGTTTACTTTATATTCCCTATCCATCTAATGCAAGTGATCAACTCTTCATGTCAAATACATGCCATATTCACATACTTGGATATCCCACCTTGTGGGATTCCTGTTCAATTGCTTTTCCAATTTCTTTTTTTTTTTCTTGGTGTGGGAGATTTCAGGGAAGGAGTTCTTTTACTTCTTCATTTGTATTTGTTTTTGTTTCCTGAGCTTGTGTTCTTTAATAGTTTTGTTTTATAAATATAGTATTTTACTTTTTTATTTTCTTTATGGTGTCTCTAAATGTCACCACAAAATTCCTCATTTTATGCAGTCCATTTGATTAACTCTTCTTTTATGGTTACTGCTTTTTATGTTCTGTTTAAGAAAGTTTTTTATGCTTGAAATCATTAGATAATCTGCTAATGGTTTACCAAAATCTTTAATATTTAGGTCTATAATATCCTTGGAATTTTTTATGGAATGATATACAATTTTCATTTTCCAAAAAATAAAATACCACGCTGTTATGGCATTATTTAATTAAGACTAATTGTTTTTCCCATTTGCTTGGCTGTAATGCCCCACAGTCATAGGATTATTTGATTAAAGTGCCCCACTGTTAGAGGATTACTTAATTGAGAGTAATTTTCCCCCATTTTACACATAGAGGCTTTTTTTCTGAGTTTTTACTTCATTTATCACTTTTGTCTATGTAGGTGTTAATATCACACTATATTATTATAGTGTTATCATAACTCTTACCCAAGGTAGAGTAGTTTTTTTCTCATTGTTCTGGTCCTTATTAAATTTTATAATCACCTGGTTAGATGCCATAGAAAAAAATACTGAAGTTCTAAATGGAAGCACTGCAGCTATACATCATTTTGGGGTCAACTGACCTCTTTAAAATATTGATTCTTCCAATCTGTGGATATAGTGTTTCTGGCAATATACTTATGTCTTTTTAAACATCTCAACAATGGTATTTTGCAGCAGTTTTCAATTTTTTTTTAAAACTTATTTGAGGTTATTTGTCGGTGAAATTGTAGATGGTATATTTAATACAAGGCAGCTTTTTATCATTATAGAGATTTGTTATATCTGTTTATTGATTTTACATCCAGAAATATAGCTGGACTCTTATTAATTCTCATGATTTATTTGTAATTATCTTTATGTTGTCAGACAATTATAACAATTCCTCCATAATATGGTCTCCTGAGGCCAATTTCCAACATGAGTGTGGAGGAGGTTTCCTCACACTAACAGCAGTTCTCAGTAAAAGATCATCTGGAAATTCAACTTAATCCTGACACTACAGAGGCAGCATCAGATTTTATTGGTAAAAGAGCTGGTATCCCAAGATCACACTTTACTTCCAATGCCAATTACAGGCAAGACCAGGTGCTTCTAATTGACTATAAATCCGTTTCCCACAGTACCATTCTCAAGGCTAAAAATTAATTCATTAAAGTGGCTCACAGAAATTAGGAAACCAGTAGATCATTGACTTGTTACAAAGGACATGAAACAGTATTATGGAGCCCTGCAGCTCAAGAGGACAACACCCAGGGACAAGACAGATCACTGTCCGTGGCTTTGTAGTGTGACTAATCTGCATTGCCAATTGTAGGAGCAATTGTAGGTGTTTGTGACACCAAATGTAGTGCACACATATCAGGCTCACCAATCTGCGTAGGGTATTGGTTTTAGCAATTATACAGATACACCGGGCAGGGTTGGGTAGAAAGGTCGGAAGGCAGGCAAGGCCCTCTGCTTCCCAACCTCCCAGGAATCATCATTCTTTTTCTGGGCTCGCTCTCTGTGGTCATACTCCAGCTGTCTGCACCCCTTATCCCCTACTCCTAGGCCCAGGTGTGCTCATTTACACATATGCACACCCACTGGGCCACAGTCATTGGGAAGATGAACTATTCCAGGTGTTGGTTATATAAGCAATGGAGGAAAAAAGCCTGACTAACTCACCCTACCAGCTTCTTTGCCCACAAACAAGTGGGCAAACAAGTGTAAGACCACTCAGTTTCAGGGAACAACAATGAGGTTCATGTAACAGGGAAACAACAGAGTTTTTAAGCGCATAAGTGATTGGCTATCTCACCCCAGATAGAGCCCAAAATTCTTAAACAAAAGACAGCTCATCCAAGATCACACTGTCCCTTCAGTCCAACACACGAAAGCTAGAGGTGTTCACAGGTGGGGCTACCGAGATGCTGGTCCTACAGCCCACAGTAAGTCTAAAGGTCAGGATGGACCAGATGCAATGGAGACAGCAGTACCAGGAGGCAATTCTGGACGATTGGCAGTTAACAGCTCTGGTCACCTGGACAACACTGACCAGTAGTGCCAGTCAGAACCGGTCTTCAGCCTTACAGCTCTTTAAGTTTTTGGCCCACAACAACAGCTACCAGCTCTTTGAGTTTGCAGGTTTGGGGCCTTTGATGCTCCTTTTTGGTGGTATCATCGGAGGCAGGCTGGAGGGCTATGGCCTCTGACTTCTGCAAATCTCTATCTTCTCTGTGAAGCTTTTGGCTTCTCTTCTTTTAGAGGTTGGCTGCTGGGTGCACCTCTCTTATTTGGAGGTCAGGAACAGAATCACTTAGAGAACCTGAGAGTCCTCTTCCCATCCCCAAGCAGGTGTCCATCAGTCCATCCAAGTTGCCACCTGTCCTGCCCATGTCATTTTTTAGGGTCCTTCCACTTAGGGGTCTGCTTGGACCGTCTCTACCCCATGGCATATTGGCCTGTCTTTACCCGGTGGCTGATTTGCCCATTTAGGACTAATCAGCTCATAAATGCACCTGGTCATCCTCTAGTTTGTGTTGCAGTCTCTGGTTTCAGATCTAAGTCAGGAACCGCCAGATGGAAGCGATGTCTAGGGCAAAGCAAAGGAAAAGAGCTCAGAGATTCTGTGCCCTCTCAAGGCTCCCTGTTTTCCCAATCTCCACAGATTCACCAATTCAGAAGCTCTCATGAGACCCTCCTTTGGGGTTTTTGTAAATAGAAACCTCCTTACTGAAGCAGGTTGCTGCTTGCAATTGAATTCAGGTTCTAGTCCCTTTAGACCCTCTCCCAACAATCCAACCTTTCCCCCTATGTCATTGATGAGCTGGAAGTTCCAACACTATAATCACTTACTTAATTCTCCTGGTATCAAACTCCCCACAATTAGATTAGATTAGGTATTTCTGCAAGTGAAAACAGTGATAAGATACCATCTCATGCCAGTAAGAATGGCCTATAAAATATATAAAATATATATAAATATAAAAATATATAAAAATATATAAAAAAAATGGCCAACACCAAATGCTGGTGAGGATGTGGAGAGAAAGGAATGCTTTGACACTGCTGGTCGTAATGCAAACTGGTTCAGCCATTACGGAAAGCTATGTGGAGAACCCTGAAAATGGAGCTACCATTTGATCCAGCAATCCCACTTCTGAGGATCTACCCAAAGGATTAAATAAAACACAAATTCAAAAGGACACCTTACTCAGATGTTTAGTGCAGCATTATTTACAATAGCCATGATATGGAAACAACCCAAATGCCCCCAAACATATGAATAAATCAGAAGGTTGTGGTATATGTACACAATGGAATATTAATCAAAAAAGATAAACTTATGTTATTCATAGCAACATGGATGGAGTTAGAAGGAATCATGTTAGCAGAAATAAGCCAGAAAGAAAAACAAAACTGGATGGTCTCCCTTATATGAGGGATATAGGGAAAATAAACAAACAAATGGACAAGAAAAATTTAAAACTGGCAAAACTGAAGCATAGAACAAGAGCGGGGGAGGGCGTATAAGCAGGGAGGGATGGATACAAACGATCAAGATGATAGTTCACAGATGACAAGGTGGTGGAGAACCTTGGGGTAGACAACAATGTAAAAATACATATAAAATAAAGAAAAATAGATTAGGTATTTCCAAAAGTCACCTCATTCGCATAACAAAAGACATTTTAACCAGCTTTAACATTTAGAAAATCCTAAGACCTAACCTTGGAGGTGTGTTGTGAGCCAGAAACTGGAAGAAGACCAAACATATAAAAATATATCTTAGCCATCTTGCAATAGTGTGGAGGGCAAACACTCTAAGGGCAAGTTCCCTATCATTTCAGGCAGATGGATGATGAGAGTCCCAGAGCCCTTGGTGGATTTTACAGACTTTAATGCTCTCTGGGAACCAGGTTCACAGGCACACCTGTCAACGAAGGTGGGCCAGTCATGTGGCAAGCAGGCAGGTTAGGCAGCAGAGGCAGGGGGCCTGGCAGGCAGGCAACTGAGCCTCCTAGCCGCCACCCCCCCCCCAATCTTTATACATTTTCTCTAGCCTCTTGCTTTTGTCTCTCTCACCTGCTTTGTAGAAGGGCTGCTTGTCTATAGTGTAGACACTGTATAGTATACAGTGCTATAGCTGCTGTCACTTTCATCCCTCGGCTCAGGTGACCGGACAAGCACATCCTTGTTCCTGAGCCCAGATGGCCACACTCACAGGTGCACATGCCCCATGCTCACTCTCCCAAGTTCCCAAGTGCCCACAGGACTAACAGGATCAAGGCTGCAAGTTTTTAGGTCACAGCCTAGTGACCTAAAAAAGCCTGTTTAACTCAGTGTAATTCCCATAGAAAGGGGAGGTTCCAGATTCCCTGCTCCATCTAAAGAAGGGTGGAGCTGAGCAGAGAGGGGAGGCTAAAAAGGACTTGGGAGAAAGGACTGCAGGAAGGAAATCTGGTGGGGACACTCATTTCCTAGAGCTGTGAGTAATTGCTCAGTCAGGACTTGTACCAGGGCTTGGGAGACCTGGAAGAAGACACTTGAAAGAGCTGTGGGTGAGAGAGGTTAACAATGGCGGCCTTTATCTCGGCTTGCATTTGATTTTGCTATTTTCCTAACCTCTTCTGCCCTTTTCCTATGGTTCCCCACCAGAAATGTCTCAGAATTATGGCAAATATTCAGTTCTCACTGACTCTGATTTGGGCCAACCCTATTTTTCATTAGGGGATGGGTCACTTTGGGTGTTTAATTTGGAAATTATATTCTTCCCCTTCCCCTTCTCTTATTGCACTGTTTTGTTTTTATGTGGATGGCTGAACTGATTTATAATGTGCAAAGTTTGGGGGTCCCGTGGTTCCTGTTACATTGCCTACTAACCATCGGGTGAAGCAAATATATTTGTATAAATCACCTCATGACATTTGCCTTCATCCTAATCCCTTTATATCCTTTTATTTCTTTAAATATTAAAAACAATTGTTTCACACTTTGCCTCTGATAACACATCATATGTGAAGATTTGTGGATCTCTCCTTTAGTTTTTGTTTCTGTTTGTTCTCTTCAGCTTTTACAGGCCTGTTTATCGGTATCAGTCATTAAAATGGGTGAATTTGAGGTGCTTAGAGGTTCATATTTACATTCTACCCCTAGTGAATCTGCATTTGCTTCTGCTGGGGAACTGGTGGCATTACAACCTAAAATCACTTAAATTTAATTTGAAGTTTATATTTCCTGATTCACCCAATTTGAGTTAGGGCTATCATTCCATGCAACATGTGACAAAAAAACTTGTGCCATTTCAGATTCACCTTTAGCCTGAGGATGCAGTCACGGTGGCCCCAGATTACTAAGAGACAAGTCTCCTGTTAGATGCTGACTCCATGTCTCTCTGGTCTTTGATTCTGTCTCTGTTTCCCTATTTTCTGGTATCAATATCTCAAGCCAAAAGTAGCTTCTGTGCTCAATTGTCTCTCAGGTTTCTTGTTGTTCCCTAGTTGGTCTGGTAATTAGTCCTCATTTGATGTTAGTTCTTTAATGTTTTGAAGGGAGAGTAAATATGCATATACATATATATACATAGTATTATGTACATACACACATACATATATCAGGATAGCTGACTCCATATCTAGCTTCCCATTATCAGGAAAAAGAAGTTTCTTTACTGGTGTCTATTCCTATGCTGGTATTTATAGCTTATTATAGACTTACCACAAATCTTCCATTAGCTTTTTTTTTCACTCACAAAAGTTTATGCTTTGGAAATATCAAATTATTTCTAGTGGTGCCTTTAGAGTTTGCTGATTTTCCTTGAACAACTTTGCTAATTGTCTCTTGGAAACCTCTTCCAAGAGATAATTCAGGGCAGACATTGCTATTTTTAGTTATCCAGAATCTCAAACTCTCTGGAAAAAACTGTCATTTTATAAGTTTTGATAGAAGCAACAGAAGATATGCTGATGGGAGCATTAAGTTCAGCAGTCCAAGCTACAGTTCACAATATTTATGGGTGCTTTCATGGTAAACTGTAAAAACTGACTACAGTTTTCTACCCCTCCCCAGATGCATGCCGTTTTACAATGTCTTTGTAACTTCTTACATCAAAAGTGGAAATATATATTTCTACTACTTAATTTTCTGATACTGAAACTTGTTTTGACTAACAGAAGACTGCAGGAGTCACAGTGAACCAGTTCCATGCATAGACTTAAAGGACTTGGCACACTTCTCATGATCTTGGAACTCTCATTATCAGCCAAGTAGATAAGCTTGGGTTAGCCTGCTGGTTGATGAGAATTACCTAGCCCTAATGTGTCAGCCAACCACCTGACAGAGTCACCTAGCTTATTGACACCTGGCCACAAACAAACGAGGCAAATCAGGAAAAAAATGATTAAATCATTAAACTTGTGAGGTAAACAAATAGCTGCCACTAGATTTCAGAATGATTCATTCATTATATAGCAAAAACTATTTCAGTTGAAATGAATTGCTTCAAGTTCTGGCTATAAAAATTTCTCTTTCTCAGATCTTTTTTTTTTCCTGATTGTCTACTGATTCTATACTACAATAACCTTTTAAATAAATTCCTTTTCTTAAATCAGCTTCAACTGGTTTCTGTGACTGCAACTAAGTACACTAGCTAATACACTTAAAATAAGATAGGACTTTTACATGCTAGAGAATTTTTAAATATAAATCAAATACTCAAATATACATATAGTTTGATGAGTCAAATTATAACTCATGGTCCTTTTTTCTATTCAAAATAGTTAATACAGTATATCCTAATTATATGGAGAGCAGATGAAATACATTGCTGTGAACCAAAAAGGTCATTTCTCTGCAGCCTCTACTGGAGGCCTCAGGAAGTCTGTACTCTCCTGAGCAGAGGGTGCTGGCCAGGGAGCAGGTAGGTTGCTTCTCTCTGGGGAAGCTGGGGCAACCTGGCACCTCCACGTGGCCCAGGGCTCTGTCCCTTCTATAGGTTGTGGAGGTAGGGGCCAGAAAATTGCCAGGGTACAGGCTGGGGAAAGGGTTTCTTCTGGTACATCCCCAGCTCAGCCATTCCTCAGCTTAAACAAGAAAAGCAACAACCCAAATATGGATATACTGGAAGAGTCAGACATAAAGTTCCTGAACACAACCATGCCTGCTCAAAAAGAGTATGGTCAGAAATCCATCCAATACAAAAGACTACTTTGGACGAGTAGTAGTTAATAAGTAGTTACTTATTACCAAGTAACACCAACAATATTTTTGGCTCTGTGGTAAACGCCCCATCCAGAAACACTTTCAGCATGAGCAAGGAGGTCCTCAATGGAGGAGCAAAGCCACAAAGAAATGGTTATGGCCCACAGAGAACTGTGAGCCAAAAGAGAAAAGTGAGCCAGACCAACCACCAGCTAAGGTCTGTCTCTACCAGGGAACTCCCCCACAGATAGTGGCTGGGAATTGGTTTCTCAAAGCCAGTTACCAGAGCTACAAGGTCAAAAAAGCAAAACCAAGGGCCAAACAACAGAATGAATGGATGACACAACCAATAAAAACAAGGAGACACTAAAACCAGAGATCATAAGAGAAAAAGAGACTGTTTCTTCCACTACAGGAAATTCCACAAAAAGAAATGGGGAGCCACTCCATACACTAGGCTAACAGAATGTTCGCCAACATTCTCAGAAGGGCCATCTGTCCAAGGTTATTCATGGAGATCTGATCAGCCTGGTCTGCAGCAGTCCCCCAGCAATGCGGGACTTCACCCAGGAGGACACTGTTTCAGAACAGAACGCAGAGACCAACGGGCCGATCATCAACCAACAATTGACAATGAGAAAGGAACTGGAGTTAACAAGAGGAGGGATCAGGAGACGTGGAGGAGGGAGGAACATGGCTACAAACATGAGCTATGTATGCAAACAATAAGAAAATAAAAATAAATAAAACCCAAAAAGGTCATTTCTGGCATAGAAGGAATTTATAATTAGTAAGAAAAAGTTTATCTTTTCCCTGTCTTTTCTGCCACTTTTGTCAACTCTTCCAAGCTCAAGGGAAGATTCTATGGTCTGGGAAGAAGAGAAAGCATTAGAAGGGAAATATAGAGTTTATTTATTGGTGAATATCAATGGCTGAATTCCAGCTCTTCTTAGACAGATACTCCGGATATAGAAACAGATGAATAGAAACTCACATGATTTAGCAATTGTAGGAACAGAAGTTACCTATAAAGTTCAGAAAGATTCAAATCAAAATTTCGGCATTCCAATTGTCAACTCAGAATCGGAAGAAATGTACATGTGATGTATCTAAGTAAATGGTCTTACTGCTTGAGGAGCAGGACACATGGGCATGAGGGCAGAGGTACCCAGTATTCTACAATGAAGAGTGAGGGTGCTTTGGTGGTATGGGTGGTGCAGTGACATACACCTGAAGGAGCTGTGAACCTGTTATCCTAAGTCATACACAGTGCAATAAACCAAAGTTACCTAGCAATAAATAAATCAATTGATAATTTATTAAATGGCAGCAATTAGCCTCATAGGGCCATCTGACAACCACACTTCCCTCATGTAATCGAAGCATGAGGGTAAATTTTTGCCCCAGAGAAGGAAATAAACTATAATGTATCAGCCTATGGGAAGGTGGGACATTGGGTGACTTTTTCCATGTTCATGTCAGCAAGGTATGGAAGAAGAACAAGCAGTTCTCTAAGGGATTCACATTTTTTAAGATGAAAAAGCTGAACCACTGTCAGTATGAGCTTATGACCAAAGGATCATGGGATGAGCTCAGACTGAACTCATCATGATAAGGATGCTATCTCAGCCACACTATTTCATGCCCTGATCCTCCAAAATATTGTAATATAAGTTTGAAACAACCTTGAGAAAAGTTGATGAAGGGAAAGAGTACTTTTGAGTTCTTAAAAGCCAGGCAGAGTGGAAAATGAGAAGAGAAATAGCTTAGTGCCACAAGAATAAATGTATCTAGTAAAACACTTGACCTGGGGGGACAAAAACTTGTATCTGATAATATAAATGTGAGTAGACATTAAGTGTGGGTAGATGGAACAGATAGAAGAGATCAAATGTGCTGGAGGATATGATTATATACAGGAAGTAAGAAAAAAGAGAAGGGCTTAAAATGACTTCAGTAAACAAGATAGCAAATGCATGTAACTACTAATTCCAGCATGATTCCAGAGCTTACAAACCTTAAAGAAGTTCATTTCTTTGAATTTGTATTTTCCCACCTGTAAGACTATGCATCTAGCACTTGCTCTAAAATTAAAGTGACCACATCGTTTGTGATTAGATTTAATCTGATAGTGACAGGGAGTGCTACTTAATATCATGCTAAAACTGAACATAAACCAGGATGTCAGAGGCAAAATGGAAATGGTCACCAACTATCAGGTGAGGTAAAAATGAAGACAAGAATGAAAGAGATGAAGGAAATAGAGAGCAAACATACAAATTTTTACTTTGTGCTTATTTGATCACAAATTGCCTTTTGTGTCTAGGTGTAGGACAAAAGGTTTAATTGTACAGGTCACAGTCCTTCCCCTCTAAATAAGAATTTTGCTAATTGGTTAAATGATTAGTAATTTCTCTCAAGTGTTTGTGCAGGTAATTTGTGAACTACAAAACAAATGTATATAAGACAATCTCATATTTTTAAAATGTGATTTCTTTGAGTTATTTCAGATGTATTTACCATCAAAAGGATACGAAAGTTGGAAGAAAATGCAGATTTTGCCCACTTTAGTAAATGGATGCATGATTTTTCTTTCTTTAAACACTGTCAGCATATGTTTATTAGCCTCTAACTGGTAAGTTCTGACATCGGGATTAAAAAGTCATCTAGTTAATGGACTATAACAGAGCTTAGCATATTTTCCAGAAAACATATCATAAAAAGTAATAAATTCTGAGAATAGCAACACTGAAAATTGTATCCTCAATATTTTGAGGGTGAAATTTCCATGGATGTAGAGTTGCAGTCAATACTTTATTCATGATTTGTCTCAGGAAATTGGGTACCCTCTTCCTACCTGAAAGAAAGCAGAAACTAAATTATTCAATTGAATGACTCTCAGTTCAATCAATATTTTTTTATAAACTGGTAAATTGAGGGGCTATTCCATTTCTTTGTAATAACTGCTTTTTATACAACTATTTCAATATTGCTATATTTATTCACAGACTGCAAATCCTGAAAAGCCACAGGGAGAGATTTGTCATGGTGTGCTGACTCCTGGGTAATGAATTCCCCAGAGTAACATTCTATGATCGGGAGTGCCTGTCTAAAAAAAACTTAGGTAACAGTACTTGCTGAGGACTGATATTTTTCCTGATTTTATTACTATATCAGGGAAGCAGAAGTCAGAACTCACTTCAGCACACAGTGAAACTGCACAAAACTCTTGTCTTGTACCCAAATGACCACTTGGGGGTCTTTCTAAACCTCCATAGTTCTCCTTTTCAAGGGCTGCAAAGATTTCCTAACTATAGGGGGCGCTATTCAGTTTAGTCTGTTTTAGATCCAGAGCTGTATAACAATGCCACCCTCTGCCCACTGCATCATTATCCGATGACACAAATTGAGAAAGAGAAATTCATACACAATTTCTCCTACATTTAGTTTGCCACTCTCTTCCTTTCTCTTCCCATAACACTTCGTACCTATTTCATAGTCTGTTAGTTCCTGCTCCATAGTTATTCAATTGTTTGTATATTACTTTTATATTGTTAGTTACATAAGAATATGCATAGAATAGAAGCCATCTTTGCTTCTTCAATCTTATATAAATGTTAGGTAAGTGATTCAATTACTTTTATTTTTTATTTTTAATTAACTAATTTATTTGTTTATATATATATATATATATATATATATATATATGTTTCACATCTTTGTATTCCCCAGGGATTACTCACTACCTTCCCTCCCTGTCCACTGCCTCCCATCAACCCCCCCCCCAAGTTGTGTTCTTTAGTTTGGTTTTTAGTTTGTTTGAACTTTTCCTCCCCTGGCCTTTTGCTTGTTTTTCCTATTATCCATATATTTAGTGAAACAATTTGGTCTCTGTCTTTTGCTTTCTGGCTTATTTCTGCAAATATGATTTCTTCTTGTACATCCATGTTATCATAAATTCCATAGTGTATATATACCACATCTTCATCCATTCATCTGTCTTGGGATATTTGGGTTGTTTCTCTGTCTCAATTACTTTTTAAATGATGATTTTTTAAAAATTTCCATTCTTTTTTTTGTCTATATATTCCTTTTGTCTCCATAGATTCTTTTTCTCATGTATCTCTGAGTCCAAGAAACATGGGCAATGTCACTTAACATCAGTTGCCAGAAGAACTTCAAAACAGTCTTGTCCACTTATGTAGGGCATCCTTGTGAATAGTCTTTCATTCGGGTTAAGTCGCCATTCTTTTAAGAGAAGACAACATTGTAATCAAAGCCATACAGCTGGCCAGACACAGATAGTCCATTGTTCCCCTAAGACCAAATAAAGAGCTTTTCAAGCTGTTTGTCAGAATTATTGGAAGGAGGGCATTTGAACTCAGTTTTGGCAAAAGGTATGTAATAAAGAAAATGCATCAAAAAACTTGCAATTTCTTTCTACACATCTCATATTCTTTTCTTTAGAAAATTATGTTCGATACATAAAATTTGACATTCAAAAAACACAAATCCTCTATGTTGTGAAATTATTAAACTATTAATATATATTTTTGTATTTTGTTGAACATTTGATGTGTTATCATTTTTTCTCTAAAAAATTAACAATTCTCTTTGCTTCTTATTCATTAATCCCTAGAAATAGAGAGGGACTTGGAGACTTGTCCATTAAAAAACCCAGTACATGGTTCTTTGTTAGGTAAGTTTGACAGGAACACAAAATTTGAACAAAACCACATGAAAATATCCAACATCCTAAACCACTGGGATGATTGGTCCATAGGATAATGTAGTTTTTAATAAACAAAGACCTGTGAGTTTCAGTATGTATGGTAAAGTCATGATGCTGTAACAAAGGTGACTCACTGCAAATCCATCTGGGATAGGTGTCCAGTATCAGGGAAAAATCCTTATATAGGCTGGCTTGGCAGCTTATACAATTAATCGTGCTCTATTTTTATTTGTATCCTGAACTGGGGTCAAAATAATTGGGCAGATAATTTACATGTGGCCTTCAGAGCTACCTCATGCATAACATTTTAAGCTAAATGTGGAGGAATAGGTCCAAGACAAAGTTGGTACTTTAGTTGTAAGTCCAGTTCTGTTCTATTTAATTCAGTTTTTCAACTTAAAGTGTTTTTACTTGCTCTCATATCATGTCATTCTTTTTGAAGCTACTGCAGCAGTCAGACATTATTGTGTGTCATGCATATGAAGAGAAGCTCCAGAAAGCCTAGCTAACTGGTACCAGCCAGGTCAGCTAATAATTACTCAAGTTAGAACCAAATTAGATTTAGTGTATACTTTAATTCCAAATGCCACTGATTGGAGGGTATTGTAGTACTAAAATTCTAACTGCCAAATATGTTCAGAATTGGATAAAAAATTAGGCATGAATCAAGCTTGTTGCCCTTTGGGGCTCAGGGAATGATTTTGTATTTTGTTGAACATTTGATTTGTTATCATTTTGTCTTTGGCCACTAACTGTAAGTAGTGATTACAAATGTATTTTTTGGTGGTATCAGTGGGAAATAGATACTATTAAATTAAATCAGTGTGGCCGCTCACAAGTGCTTACAGTTGTGTTGTCTGTCTGAAACCTGGTCTTTGCTGATTCATGGTATAAATTTCTGTGACTAGAATAAAACATTTACTTCCTTGAAGGAGACACGGCAGTCAGGCTGTCCAGTGGAAATTCAAACTATTTGCAGGAGCAGAAATAGAGATGAGAATGTGACCTTTAAACAAGAAAGGCCATTTCAATGTGACATACACCATGTCTTATTTGCTAGTATAATACTGTTTTGATTAAAAAAAATAAAACCCTCTTGATGTTGGTTGATTTAGTATGCTACTAGAAAGATTTATCACTGTTAAACTTTTGAGTTAACAGCTGTTTGACCTACGATTTCTAGATTCAGTGTCAAGTCCAGGAATTTCCAGTGGATCTTTGGGAATATGTAAATGATATTCTGCTCAGATGATACACCATCACTTAATTTTTAAGAAAGTTATCCCTCCTACTATTTTCATAATATAACTACATATTTTCATAATTCCCACTTCATTCTTGTGGTCTAAGCTGTCAGATGTTCTTGTCAGATCAGCATAAGCAGCACCCTGCAGGTCACAGTGGACAGCAATTACCCCTCACAGCAATTTCTGACAGGTCACCCCAAGTCCCAGTCTAGAGCTCTTGGGGTTGACATACTAGTATCAGGTCTTTTGATGTTGAAAGTGCCTTCCCTTCTCTTGATTGCTGACCTCCACCACAAATGAACATGGGATGCATGTAACATATATGGTGAATGACCAGGCATGTTTATTACCTACTCATTGTTAACAATACCCAAACTTGTCCTAAACTCAGTGCAATACTCCCTAAGAGTGTATAACCTCCTGATAAACTCAAGAAGTCTGTACGAGTCAACGAGTCTGGTCTGGGTCTCATAGGCCACCGTGTTCCTGGTTGGTGCAAGCCAATGAATGCCCTGCTGGTTGCTGCTCAAGTCACTGGCTGTGTTTCCATTGGCATATACAGAAGAGGAATCTCTATGCTTTGCCTGCTACAAACTGAATCCAGCAGAGGAAGTGGGGAAGTATGTGCTCAAGAAAATGGGTTGCCTTTTGCTTAAGGGCAAGAGATTTGCTAAAATTAAACAAATGTCCCAAATTGGAGTCAGGATGATCAAAGAAAAGAAAAGCAAATCTGAAAAGAACATATGAACTGTTCATCAAAAGTCAAGTCAGAACCACTTGTTCAGAAGACTGGAGAGCTGTGAATAACTGAGAAACTTGAAATTTGGTTCTAGGCAAATATATAGCAAGTGATCAAGTACTTGGAGCCAAGGTTGATTTTCATGTGTCCTCCAGAAAGCGACAGTGGTGATCATGGGGGAATATATGCAAAGACTGGTAAAATCTTAATGACTTAAAAGCAATTTCTCCTAAGAAATTGCATTTCACAGAATTATATAAAACTTAAGTCCACAGGGCAGGAATATTTTCAGTAAAAAGAACTATATTTCTGAAGAGGCTTCTTCCATTATTGGATGTAGCTAACTTTTTAAAAAGTCTCCCTTGTATTGAACTGAACTTCTGCCCAAGCCGAAGAGGACCAGATATCTGACAGTGCTTCTGAAAGGATAATCCTTTGATATTTGATGATAGCTAAAGTGGTTCAATTTAAATTCTTCTTTTAAATTTCTCTTTTCCCAGCAAGAGTTCTCATGATGTAATGCTTCCCCTGTACCATTCGGTATGTTGGTATTTTTAAAAATTGATTGCATATGTATGTGTACATATATAATATATATATACTTAATATATATGTGAGATATATATATATATATATATAACATTGTTGTGTACCCCAGGTTCTCCCACCACCTTGTCACCATGAATCATCATTTTAGTCACTTGTACCCACCCCTTTCCATACTATTGGTATTTTTTTTTAAATAGACACTTCCACTACAGTGTACATTATAAGCCTTTCCCACCTTGGTCCGAGTGACGACACACAACATAAAAAAAACAGTATAGTTTGTGTTTAAGCCAGTGGGTGTTACATTCACCTTAGCCACATACTAGTGGCATTTAAGAAAATATCCCTTTTAAGCCACTCTTTCATAATTGACAGACTATTGATATTTGTAGTCATAGGATTGAATGATACGATACACATAACTCGCAAGCACTTTAACACTATTAGGTTACATTAGGTTGATTTGCATGTAAAACCCCCATTTTTTATGTGAGTTGCTCTCAAGCTAGATTACTGCATTTTATACTTCTGTGATTGACTTTAATTTCGAAAAGCAATAACTTACAAGTTTCCCAATTCCCTTTTGGCTTTGGCAGCTAAGCCTGTATTTACAATGTATTTAAAAATTGATGGAATATTGATCAATAAATTTCTATATTGGTTATCTCTAAAACCATTATGAAATCTGAGATCTTCCCATATATATTTATGGGATATAATCTATATTTCAAGTACTGAAGTAGGCCCAAGAGACTCTTGGTCCAGAAGAGCACAATTGAAATAAACGTAATTTGACAAATGTTTATAAAAGAGTGTTGATTCAGCAAATATTAACTGAATTCTTGTCAAAAAAAATTCACAAACTTAAAGCTCTAATCGGATTTATTAAATGATTCATGGATTGGGTAGCATCTAGATACTGTAAAGCTTTACACAAAATGGAGGGTATTTGCAGAAGATGGGACAGGTTATTAGCAAAAGAAAATTTCAGATAAAACCACCTTCCTCTAACTTCTGATTAGCTAGCCTAGGATTTTACTTTGGGAGAGGTTGAAACTGCCATAGCATTAGGTATTAAGTTGGGTGGTGGGGTGCCCCGCATGAAGGATTCCATTCTAACAATTTTTATTTTTTTATTATTTTTTTTTGCAGTTGAACATCAGTATACTTTATTTATTTCTTTTAATTTAAAATTTTTAATTTATTTATATATAAATTTCACAACATTGTAATTCCAGGGGTTTACCCTCCCACCCTCCCCTCCCTTCCTCCCCCTTTTCCCTCCTAACTATTTTTAAAGTGTGCGCTTAATTACTATATCACAGATCTTAAAAGTATTATTTATATGAAGGAGGTGCTATTATTACCCCCGTTTTATCCATGAAGAAATTGGGTCCATGTTCTTGACTCAAATATTCTCTCTTACCCTGATATCCTAAGAGATGAGGTAAAATTTCTGCTGTTTTATGGAGAATATATGATATTTACGGTATATACTCAGAATGCTAACTCTGATCCTGTTTTAAACTTTTCTTGCTTTGTTTTAACTCCATTTTCTTGCTCTAAATAATGTTTTCATTTTTAGTGTAGGTATAGATAAAGTAAATATAGATGATGTAGGTACATTTAGTATAGGTGACATAGGCAAATTATGTTAAATTTCTTTTGGGATTAAGAGCAAAAATAATCATGCCTAACAATGTTTGTCTATTTTCAAGTCAAGACCAAGTAGAAAGAGACTTGCTAGGTGACTTCTTTGTGATGATTCTTTCTTCTTGGATATCATTATTCAACCAACCATGTATTCACATAACTCTATTAGCTATTTTATTGTTTTCCTCACTGCATCACAAATTACCATCAAAAGCTTTGCTAAAAATGTACAATTATTTTAATTTCTGCAGGATTAACCTTTTTAACAATTCTAATAAGTTCTTAGATAAGAAAGGATGATAGTATTTGATTGCTTTTTAGTAATTCCACAAAGAAAATAAGTGGTTTTGTTTCTTAGATACACAAACCTGTTTATGTTTTAGAGTTTCCTTCAGAAACATTTATTTATAGGATGCTATTCTTATTTTCCAAATATATGGTGTTTTGTGTACATTGAACACAGTGAAGTAGATTATCCTGGCTGATAAACTTCCCTCAAGGACCCATAAGGAAAGCACAGTTAACACCCATGGTCTTTAAGCTTGCCACTCCCAAAATTGCTTTTCAGATGTACAGGAGTAAAGAATCTTAATGACTTAAAGTAATAGTTTACCAAATGGTGCCTTGGTGACCCAGGAGTGTTTAACTGCAGGGAGGGCAGAGCTTCCCTGCCAGCTCCCCATGTCAGAGTGAAGCTTCATGATATCTAGACCACACTCTGCCATTAACTGTTTATGGGCTGTGGCAAGCCATTAAACTTTGTAGTTGTCAGTTCCCATATCTGAAAAGTAAGAGGGTTGGATTACAGCATTGTCAAGAGTCCTTTCCTACTTCCAAAGCAACAATTTACAAATAAAACAGACTTAATATGCAATAAAATCAAAAAGTATGGAAATGCTGAATATGCATGGAAATGCTGAATATGTATAGGAGTTTTATATAATTTATGACACAGTATTGCGATATGCATACATAGTCATACAATATATTACATAACATACATGTATGTATATAACATACAGAGAACACAATATATTTTATAACTTGTGTAACATAGTAAATTAAATGTGTAATTTGTGAGTTATTTGAGACATACCCTCTAAAAGCAGCACTTTATTTTTAAGCATATCCCTCCATGGACATATTCTCTGCTTCTTATTGCACTATTTATAATTGCAAGGACATGGAAGTAACCGAAATGTCCCAAAATAGATGACTGGATGAAAAAGATGTGGTTATATGTACACAATGGAATATTACTCATCAAGTAAAAATGACAAATTAGACAATTTTATGATAGGATGGATGAACTTAGAAGAATTCATATTAGCAGAAACAAGTCAAAAAGAAAAAAACAAAACAAATGGTTTCACTACTATATGGGACATGGGAAAGCTAAACAAAATCCATGAAGAAAAGTCAAAATAAGCCAACAACCAAATTGAAGTAGACAATCTGGGGGAGGGGGATGGGACAGGGTGGGAACAGTCAGGGAGGGGGCGTGAACCCCAGAGGTCACAGAGATGTGAAATTCATATATAAATAAATGATTTTAAAAAAAATAAAATAAAATTCTTTCTAGTAAAATATTTCCTTTTGGTTATGTCTTATCAAATCTCTCAAGTGTCAGCTTCCTCTGAGCAAAGTTTTACTTTCGGCTGAAGTCAAAAGCATGTAACCAAAACATGAATTTTAAAGAGGGGAGGACGACCCACTTTACAATATAATCATACAATTTACTTGGCAGTAAAAGGAAAGAAAGCTATGAAACCTCTTAGCAATACTTGGGGCAGGCAACCAGAACTGGCCAAGCTCTGTTCAGAGAATTTTCTGGAATTTTTCCAACTACAGGAAAATTTTATTTTGTTTTGTTTTTCATCATTGTATCATGAAATACTATCAAAAGCTTTGCTAAAATCTACAACCATTTTAATTTCTGCAGCATCAAGCTTATTAACAACTGATATGTTCTTAGAGAAGAAAGGGCGATTGTACTTGGTTGCTTTTTAATAGCTTCTCAGACTTCTCTTTCCCAGTAGCTCTCACCTATCATTTATACTCAGTGCCTATATGCCACTTTCAAAAGCATATTATCATATTAGCTGTCAATTTAGGCTGGGTATCTGGGCATCTCCAGGTTTTTAATCTATACTCATGTATCTTCCTACACAAGTGGTTACTTTCAATTTGATACTGTAAGTCACTTTGTCTCATTGGTCTATCCCTCACTATCACTCAGGATCAATACAATATCAATAGATGTCACATCTCAGTTAGTCAGGCTCATTTAATGTCAATGCAAGTTGCAGGCTGCAGTAGTGAATCAGCTACCCCAGAAAGCGTTTCATAGAATCTTAGAAGAAAGACCCATTCTTTTATCAGAGATTAATTTATTCTATTGAACTATTGGTTCCGACTTGGGAATCAGTTGTATTTGAGACCCATGGGTTGGGTACAATATATGGAAATAAAAATGTTACAGAGTTTGCATAGAACAGTTAAACCTTAATCTAGGGATTATCTTGAGCATCCTGGGTTTGGAGGAAAATCAGTTAAAGTTTTTTGGATTGTCTATTTTAAATTTTATAGACATAATGTTTTTTCTGAAACTCCCACCCAAGATGTTGCTGGTGATAGAACAGATGTCATTCTCTACATTTTCACCCAGGAGGATCCTATCTCATGCCAGTGTGTGCTTTGCATTGGTTTTTGCAGTTCCTCTTGAATGAATGTCCCTCTCATGAATGGCTGTCAGTAACCCCAGCTCTGTCTACAAACATTTTAGAAGCAGCAATGGCACTATTGTCTCTTCTTCAAGTAGCCAGGCATATTTTGCAGAAAAAAAAAAATAGATTGCAGTTTTTTTTTTCCAAAGGGAACAATTGAATTTATTTATTTTTTTTTCATATGATCCCCCAGGTTTATTTCTTTTTTATTTTATTTTTTTATTTTTAAATAATTTATTTATATTTAAATTTCACATCTCTGTGATCTCTGAGGTTCACCCCCCCTCCCTGACCGTTCCCACCCTATCCCTCCCCCCCCAGTTGTGTACGTCAATTTGGTTGTTGGCCTGTTTTGACTTTTTTTCATGGATTTTTGTTTATCTTTCCCATGTCCCATATAGTAGTGAAACCATTTGGTTTCTGTTTTTTTTCTTTTTGACTTGTTTCTGAGTTGTTTCTGAGCTAATATGAGTTGTTCTAAGTCCATCCATGTTATCATAAAATTGTCCAATTTGTCATTTTTATTTTTTTATTTTTTTTTCTTTACCTCCCCTGCCTTCTTCCCCCTCCTCCTCTCTCGTTCCATGGTTCAGTCCCATTGGTTGTTTTCATTTTTTCTTATTTGTTTGTTTGTTTTTCCCTATATCCCTCAATATAAGTGAGACCATCCTGTACTTCTCTTTTTCTTTTTGGCTTATTTCTGTCACTATGAGTCTTTCTAGTTCCATCCAGGTTGCTGCGAATGATATGTGTTTGTCCTCCTTGATGGATGTGTAGTATTCCATCGTGTATATGTACCACATTTTTTTTAGCCAATCATCCGCTTGGGGGCATTTGGTTTGTTTCCAATTCTTTGCAACTGTAAACAGGGCTGCAATGAACATGCGTGTACATGTGTCCTTTTGAATTAATGTCTTCATGTTCTCTGGGTATATTCCTAGTAGTGGGATTGCTGGGTCGAATGGTAAGTCCACATTCAATTGTTTGAGGGTCCTCCACACAGTCTTCCATATTGGCTGGACCAGTTTGCACTCCCACCAGCAGTGTAAGAGAGTTCCTTTTTCTCCACATCCGCGCCAACATTTGTTGTCTGTTTTACTTATGTGGGCCATTCTTACTGGTGTAAGATGGTATCTCAGTGTGGTTTTAATTTGCATTTCCCTAATTATTAGTGAGGTGGAGCATTTTTTCATATGTCTATTAGCTATCTGTATCTCCTCTTTGGTGAAGTGTCTTTTTAGTTCTTCTCCCCATTTTTTGATTGGGTTTTTTGCTTTGTTTTTGTTGAGCTGTAGGAGCTCTTTGTGGATCTTTGTTATCAGACCCTTGTC
>PVHY01015370.1:0-36127 GCA_004024945.1 Uropsilus gracilis
CACCCGGTCCCACTGCACACCAACTATTTGACCTCAGGCATTTGTTCTTCTTATGCAAAACAGAGCTAATTATAGAACCTGCTCTGGGTTTACTGCAGAGACTGAATCTTGGAAAGTGCTTAGAACAGTATCAGGCATTTAGTGAGCACCTGACATTGTTATCCTTGTTTTGAGCTAAGCAGGTGTATGTTTAGGGGTTTGGGGGAGGTGTTAGTGTTTGTTTCTGCATCTGAGTCACTTTCTGTCAAAGTAAACATGGATGATGTGGTCTTGAACTTCATAAAAATTGCTTTGTTAAGCAAAATCCAAATATACCCTAGCTTCCTTTGGGGAACAATGATACCATTCCACTCAATGATGCGTGAAACAGTTTTGTAAGACACCAGTAGTTGTTTAGGGAAATTAGAATGTTGGCTATTGGCTCAGAGGTGAAGCATTCACCAGAGACAGGATGAGGAATAGAAAGGGCAGATTTATTGTATACTGTGCAAAGGGGAGTAGGGAGTAAGATGAGATGAGTGTCTGCACACCAAGAAGGATTTGGGGCTGTTTTTGTTACCTGTTTTCACAGGCTATTTCATGACCGGGGAGTTGGTATTGTTACCTCCTTGGGACATCAGGAGGAAAGGGATTCTTCTGCACTGGTGTCCCAGTTCTTTTCACCATATTTCTGCATCCCATTGTCTCTTTTGGTCAAATGGACCCCGGCCTGATTCACATGGCAACTTTATTGGTGCCCCCTCTTACCTGCTTTATGTCTCTGAGCATTGTTCAGCTGAGCAAAATGCAGAGACTGTTTTAACTCTATTAAATGATACTCCAACACTAGTGTGAAACTGAAAAGTTCTATATAGGGTCTTCTCATCGCCACTTATCCAAATTACTCTTCTTCTCTCCTTTCCACCTCTTTCTATTCACCTCTGTTGAGGACAAGTGAACCAAAGTTACTCTATGTTAGCTAGGACTCCATTTTGAGGAATGTGTCCCCTTGCCTTTGATCGTGGAAGAGTGCCCACTACGGCCAGGGATCACACATCCTGTTTTTGCACCCATTGTTGCACTAATTGATTAATTGCACACCCTGGTCCTGTCTCCCTGTTTTCCTGGCAGTTCTGGTAACATCTTTCCCTCCTTCCTGCTTACTTGCTTTACAATGGGAGTCTGTGGTGGTTTTGCCTTATAAAAGATTGTGACAGAGAATGCTCAGGGTCTCTCGCTGTCTTGGCTTGGAGACCCTGGTGTACCAGCTTCTTGGCAATAAACCTGCGGTTTTGATTGGAGTCCTTGCGTCGTGTTGAGCAACCCATGAGTCTATCAGCTTCCTTTCTCTCACTTGAATTCAAATATTGAACAAATCTTAAAAATCATCAGGCCCTGTGTTTTCACTTAAGAAAAACAGAAGGTTAATCAGTGCCCACCTATGTCAAGTGTGTGGTTTAGAAGAAGTGAAGGGCCGGGCACGGTGGCTCGTGCTTGTAAGCTTCAGCCTATGAAGCGGCCGGGGCCAGGGATCGCGGTTCGAGTCCCACCTGGGGCCCGTAGTGAGACCTGGTTCCAAAAAAACAGCTGGGCGTGGTGGCGCACACCTGTAATCCCAGCTACCTGGGAAGCTGAGACTTGGGGATGGCTTGAGTCCGTGGTACCCCGGGCAACGAGAGCCTGCGGTTCCACAGGCAAAAATAGCAAGACCTAGTCTCAAAAAAAAAAAAAAATAGAAGAAGTGAAGGGAGGAGAGAGGGGCTGGTGTGGCCTACCCTCTCACACCCCTTTATCTTCTGTCTCACCGGGGCAGAATCCCTGAAGTGAACTCATTTGCTAGTGAATTCTAGTGGGGCTATGACACGATAAGAACTGAACATTTTGTCTCTGTTCTACTTCCTGGCACAGTTCCTAAAACCTCTGAAGGACTGTCTTTTTATATGCACATGAGATATTTGGGGTTGGTAAACTCTTAGGCAGCCTCAACCCTCCACCAGGTTGCCAAGGGAACCAACCAGGTAAACAGAGACTACGAATTTTCAATCCAACCCCGTCCTCTTGGGAGAGTGTAAGGTCTGGAGGTTGAGTCGGCCACCAGATTGACTAATATCTAATCGATTATGCTTTGTAAGGAAGCCCCCATAAACAACTCTAACTGAAGGGCTTGGGGGAACTAAGTTGGTGAATACCTGGAGGTGCTGGAACGGTGGGGTGTGTGGAGAAGGCAGGGAACCTTCACTCCTTCCCTCATGCCTTGCCCTACACATCTGACTGTTCCAGAGTTGTATCTGTTAGGAGAGTGGATAGTGTGTTAAGACAAAGTAGGAAGGAGGCCAGCAAATGAAGCAAGTTCTTTCTTAGAGAAAAAAGCCTGTGAAGAGCGAGACCCGTGTTCCCTGCAGTAAGACCTGCATGCAGCCAGAAGTGGGGACTGTGCCCATGGGGGAAGTGCATGTCATTTTCAGGTGGAGTGGGGTGATGGATGACCTGTGGGGCTGATGGATGACCTGTGCCTGTCTGAGTCCTTCTGTAGCCAGGGATCCAAGGATTAGGGATTAAAGTAATTGGTTTGTTTAGGGGAAGAATTCATGTTTGTTTGTTGAGAGAGATTATCCTTTCAGTATCTTTTTATAATAAACTGATAATCTAGTGCATGAACTATTTTCTTGAGTTTTGTGAGCCATTCTAGCAAACCTCAAGCCTGAGGGGGGGGGAATTATGGGAGCCCTATTTTCAGCCCTTTGTTGGTGAGAAGCACAGTGGCCCTGCTGGACAGTTCTGTGGCATTGAGATTTAATCTGGTCGGGGCAGGGGTCTGGGCAGTGAAGTTTCGGAACTGAGTTAAACTCTTGGTATCTGCTAAGGACTGGAGAATTGCTTGGTGCGGGAAAACTCAGAAGGGAGTATTCGAGTGTCAGAGTGAGTATTGAGGACAGAAAAGAAATAGGTTTTTCCCTTTAGGTTGGATAAATAATGAAATTAATCTAAGGATAGCTGTCAGGAGCTAATCATCTTCATACCCAAACCAAATGATTCTTCTACGTCTCTTTCCTAAGAAAATAATCAGAAACTAGGGCAAGGATAAGTAGTATATTCCCAAGAATATATTCCCTAGGATGTCCAACAGTAAAATTAAATATCTTAAATTATAAAAGTTTCCCTAGCCATGGGAAAATGTTCATGGCATAAATTTGATGTAAAATAGAAATACAGTATGACCTGCTTTAAAATCCTTTATAGCAAGAAGTAAAGAAAACATGGTTTTCTGTATTTTAAAAAATGAAGGGATGAGAGGGACAGGACTCTGAAACTAATCTTAACCTTAAGGTTTTTGGAAGGTTGAGAAAAAGCTCCCACCATCTGCACATGGATGGAGTTGCTCTAAGACCAAATGAGAACGAGTCCTTTTATTTTATGATGCATCCGGCCTCCTCAAGAGGTTCTGTTGCTCATTCTTTGATTCAGATCCCACAAAGGCAAAACCCTTTGGTTCCTCCAATGGATTTATAACCCAGTGTGCTCACATGGATGGCATCACCTTATTTCTCAAATACTCTTTCCATCCAGTTGCAACCAACATTTTTGAGAATTAACTCCTATGAGAAACTAGAAGCAGCATTAAATGTGTAAGGATTCAAAGCCACTGTCTTATCTCAGAAGGTTGACACATTTTAACCTGAATGTTAAAATGGCAAAAATAAAGTAAAAGCAAGGATTTTGAGAGGGATACTGGAGACAAGGATGGGAAGAAGGCCAGTAAGATTTATCAAGTCACCAAAATGTGCCATGTTCTTTATGCTCATCACTTTTCTCAACCAGCACATTGAGTTAAAATTGAGAAAAATTGAGTTAAAATTGAGAAAATCCATGTGAGTTAAGTATATTTCTTCCCCTCCTTTCCTGAGGTATATTTTAATGGCTGAGATTCTGCAAAAGAGGTGAAGGGATTCCCAGGTGGTAGAATTCCTCCAGTGTGTTGGTGGAGGAGCAGGACTTGGCCTGGCCTGGCCTGGCCTGCTCCCAAGCTCATGCTTTTTTCCCCAGCAAATCTCACTGCCCAGAAGCTCAGGAAACTTTGGCTCCATTTGACCATTTGGAATTTGATTAAAAACAAAATGCAAGACCGGGCATGCCTGTAGGTGGCAGCCTAGGAAGCCACAGCCAGGGCCAGGGATCGTGGTTCAAGTCCCACTAGGGGCACGTAGCGAGACCTAGTCCCAAAAAAATAGCTGAGCGTGGTGATGTGCGCCTGTAATCCCAGCTACCTGGGAAGCTGAGGCTGGGGATTGATTTGAGTCTGTGGTACCCCGAGCAACTTGAGCATGCAGTTCCACAGGCAAAACTAGCGAGATCTTGTCTCAAAAAAAAAAACAAAAAACAAAACAAAATGCAGACCATGCTATCACAAGTGCTTCCAATACACCATTTATTGCAAAACCACAGCACAGTAACTATAATGTCAACATAACCATATTTTCAAACTGAACAGGAGCTCATCACTCTAATGTGCACTCTCCAAAGAAACGAGGCTCACGTGCAAGCTCCCGCGCTGTGAGTAATGACTAGAACCCCCTTGCTGAACTAGGAGTTCTAAACCATTAAACATTTAATTACCACTTTGGCAAAGCAATGCACATAACAGTTTCTACAATGTAACAGCACAGAGATTTTAAATGCATCTTTATTTTTCAGAATCTTCAGTATTCACAATGTGTAAAATGAAGCCGAGTTTTAAATGAAATGCTATGCCAAAATACAGTTTTTTTCAAAAAGACCTGGTGGAAGGAAGGGAAATTGCATATGAATAATATTTATCAGTGCTTACAGTTGACATTAATTATAGTTTTGAAAGAATAAAAATACTCAAGACTTCAACATTTCCTTACAAAAAAGTATACTTGGCCATAAAATAAAAATCTATAAAACCCCAAATATTATAAAAGTAAAATGCAAAAGAAATGTTTTTTATTAAAATGTAATACAATCTTTACATGGTAAGAATTATTTAAAAACACATAGAACGCTTCTTAAGTTGTGATGTGTAGAGGAGAATTCATCACAAAAAGTCGTGTTTTAAGAGTTGCATAGACTTCCCCCCAAGCCCCAGAGTCAGACCAGAAGACATGTATCAGACTGCTCATGCCCACCCCAGCTCTCCAGCATAGGCAGATTGGAAGGCCCCTCCCTGAACCTGTTCATAGTTGTACCCCAACTCTTGGTAGGAGAAGACAGTTTGCTCAGGCAGGAATGACATGGGGAGGAATGTCTGCCGTCATGAAGCCTGTGAATAACCTGGATCTCAGTCCTGCTATTTTAAAGTCAGGTCCTGGAGGTGGGAGAAATCTCAAGAGATCCTAGTTCTTGGGGATGCCCTGCCTATTCTCTTACCTACAGCCCCAGAGGTAGGAGTTCTGCCCAGCCTGGGGGACAGGAGGAGGGAGGGGGAAAAGATGGGGAAAGGGAGCACTCTATCACTCTAGCAGTCAGAACTTCTTGTGTATCTCTGCTGCAGTTTCACTCCAAAACCATTTCCAGGTGGACCCCACTCCCAAACAGGAAGGGACTCTGTTCTCCCATGGACTGTAAAGGTGTCTGAGGTCTTAGAGCAGCATGGGCCAGGATGAGGGACCAGAGGAGGGCATGAAATGAAAAAGACTCAAGGTAAGAGGGGGGTCCAAGGCTGAGGGGAGGGTTGCCTCCAAGAACTTAAGAGGGTGTAGAGTTAGACCAAAACCACTAAAGCTTCCAAACAAATAACAAAGTGGACTATTGAACAGTGATCTTGGTTAGCCAGACTTTATGGCTTGCTTCTGGACGAGTGACTGAAAAGACGGATGAGATGAAGAAGTCTGAACAGGGTAAGAGACAGTGACTTGACTTGGATCTAAGTCCTCTGACATGAAAAGTAATTACTCTGGTGGATGCATGAAACACAGGGGGGACTGCAGGCATTCTTTCAATCACAGAACGTTCCTGGGGGAGAGGGGGTGGCGGGGGCAGAAGGGAGGGTAGATTGTGTAAGTTACAGACTTTTGAATAAAATACAGTTCCTCTTGGGAGGTGCTAGCTGTCTAGATTTCCAGTGTTTTTCTCATGTTTTCTCAGAGTAGAGCAGGAACCTCTGCTATGCCAGACAGGACATTTGTGAGGCAGGGCTCCCAACGACTGGTTCCACCTTCTAGAACTCCCATAGACTTGTGATGTGACAGAAGTGTGAAATGTGGAGACTACCCCCCACTTCCAGCTCCACCACAATTCCTTTTCCTCTGGGGTCCTCTGCCCTAATTAGGTCTGCTACTTGCTCATCTCTGCTACTCTATTTCCTCACCACCTCCTCTTGCTTCCATTCTTTGAAAGCAAGAACTTCTAAGAGTCACAGGAGTGGCTCTGGAACAGATGACAGGGAGGCTGCAGGCCCTTATCCCTCAAGAGCTGGGAAAGCAGTTGGCCAGACAGGCTGCAGGCAGGATGTGCCTGGAGGCAGGAGGCTGGGCCAGATGACTCAGTAAAAACAAGCCAGTTTCGAGGTTTGGTCTTCCAGAATCTGCTTCAACTCCCTTAGACTACAATTCCCTGCCTCCCAAACCGCCTCCACGTTTGCTCAGCAGACATCCTCACAAATGCCTGAGAGCCAGGTGTTACCTCACTAAGTCTCCCGCTGTGTCTCCTGGGTTTCCTAGCATAGTTCCATCTCCCCCTTGCTACAAGGCTCTTCCTTCCACCTAATCCCATATCTGAATGAACACCAGCAGATCTGAATCCTTTGGAAGCCTGTCAGCTCTCTTAAAAACCTTTTCACTTTTCAAGTCATCAAAAATAGATTTCTCTTCAAAGGATATCCAGGGGCATTTTTCACTCTATCAAGGTTATACATAACTACACATTGATTAGGGACAAGCAAGGGTTTTTAACAGTCCCAGAAAGCAGGATTTAGAATGCATTTTTCTGAAGAGAGAAAGATCCCATAGACAGCTACTGAATAAGCTATAAAGCTCCCAATGGTCTTCAGGGGGCATTGCTAGACTTGAATTGCAGCTTTTATGAATAAACTCATCAGAATACAAATCTCCCTGAGGGCCAGGAAGCTGCCTTATTTGTTTGTAGGTGCCTACCCCTGTGCTCAGCATACAGCAGGACCCCCAAAAATATACAGGTTAAATTGGGAGACCCAACTTCCTCCAACTTAGCTCTCTAGTTAAAAAAAAAAAAATCTGCTGCTTTCAACATTTAATATTGGCTATGATGAAATCCCTGCCTATTCAGATATGTTCAAGCCATATTACAAAGTACTTAAAAGGAAGATTACAGTCTATTTCTTAAATGCAAAATTTGAGGTTTTAAAAAAATGAAATAAACTTTAGGTTCTAGACAACAAAGAATATGCTGGCAAAGGAATGCTGCTAAAGAGTGAGTGGTAGCTGCTTCATCAGGGTAACCTTTCCTCCAATAAGATGGTAGGGCAATTATAGGCAGCAGAATGTAGCACAGATCTTGCTGTATCTGTCTATGCTAAGTTTGAGGAAGACAAGCAAAAAATAGAGAGGGACTTCTCTATTCTGAGATAGAAAAGGGTGAAATGTCAGGGTCAATATATCAATTGATAATTTCTTTCTGAAAAGGTCAAGAGTGATTGTGTTTCTTTGGCACATGGAGCAAAAAATCTGGGATGCAAGTGGAGGAAAAGACAGTGGGGTACAGATGAGAGGAACATATGTCACTGAAACAAATTCCTAGCACTAACGTGATAGATCAGCGCAGTGCATATTAGTGGGTTCAAGAAGGACTAAGGAGACCACCCCAGCATCCTCCTCGGTATCACTGGGATTCTGCAAGCAGGTGTTTCTGCTTTCTCTTTCTGAGTCACAGATCTGAGTAGAAGTAGGTAGTGACACCTGTAGGTCCAGAAGTGATTGTCTGGGAGTGTGCAAATCAGTAGAAACTCTTTGTTAATTTTTTCTAATGATTTTTTTCCTGGTAGCAGTGGGAAAATAAATTTGGAATTGGAGATGTTTGTGGTATATAAAATTGTCTGCAGAACTGCTCTGTTTAGCCTTCTTTGGAGTCTTTGCAGAGGTTAAGGATGCAAGGAACTCAGTCCTCAGGTGTCCAAAGAGATTTAGGCTTACTCACAGGTGGGGGAGGGGGGGCGCTGATGGCTTCAGAGGCTCCAAGCCCCAAAGTCACCTTCACTATAGGCTGGTTGATAGCCCAAGTCTTAGCATTCGAACCTCTTCCTTTTGATATTAGTTTTCATTAAAATTCAAATTTGGAAAGGAGCCTTATGAGTGTGTACACGCTAGTGTGTATGTATTTGTCAAATTTTCTCATCAGAGGAAATTGGAGGAGACAACCATGCCCAGCTTCCTAAAGGAATAACAACTCAGTCCCCAGCCACACTCCAGCAGGAGGCTGGGGATTCCTCCACACCTATGCTCTCAGAGAGACACAGACAGAGCAGAACAGAACAACCCTTTCTTGAAATCAGTCATGGTTAATAACGTTTAATTGTTTGGGAAATTGTCATTGTTCCTTCCAATTGTTAGTACAGGATTTGCTATTAAATCATTATGCAGCAAACCCCTGCAGACTGGGTTGTGGACTGGCCTGTTCTAGAGAGCATGTGCAGGATGTAGGCTTGGCCTCCAGGATGCGCACATGACAAGTCACATGACAGTTTTTCTCTTTTTGCATGTGATAAGTTTAGTCACTTCAACATTTCAGATGCAGATTCATCTAGGGAAATAAATATCTATCCGACACCAAAATAAACCATTTCCTCCTGTTGTTGATATACATGTGCTCAAGAACAGGGCTCAGCTGGGCACAGTGGCTCCTGCCTGTAAGCTTCAGCCTATGAAGCGGCCGGGGCCAGGGATCACAGTTCGAGTCCCGCCTGGGGTCTGTAGCAAGACCTAGTTCCAAAAAAATAGCTGAGTGTGGTGGCGCGCACCTGTAATCCCAGCTACCTGGGAAGCTGAGGCTGGGGAATACTTGAGTCTGTGGTACCATGGGCAACGTGAGCCTGCGGTTCCATGGGCAAAAATAGCAAGACCTAGTCTCAAAAAAAAAAAAAAAAAAAAAGAACAGGGCTCACAGGAGCCACCACTTCAGTGGGAACATGAAGGTGTGGGGAAGCTTGTAGTTTGACGGGCTGAAGGTGCTTTCGGCCCATTTTTTAATACTTAAATTAGAACTGATACTACTTTCTAAACAGACGAGATCTCAGGAAACGCTTTTGTTTACTGTCTTTTTTTGAGATGTGGTTAAATGAGCAGTGAAGTGATTTGCTCAAGAACAAACAGCTAGTAACATGAGGTCTGTGACAACCTGGGCGCTTGGGCTTACAAGCCAGGCTCTTTCTGCATCCTCTCATCTAGTTCATGAAGAAATCGCTAGGCCAGCTCACCTCTCTGATGTCAGCAGCTGGGAAGTCTGGGTCTTACACAGTGTGCTTCCAAGAGGAGTCAGAACACAAGCAGAAGGGGAAAGTCAGGTGGGAAGAAAGAAGGAAGTGACTGGATGGAAGTTATGTTTTTGTCCTACTACAGTTCATCAGTTTTACTGGTGAAAGTTAGACTAGCCAAAGATGAATGGCAAAACTGTAAGGATCACTGGAATTTTCAAATATTTTTTTTACCTTTCCCACCTACCTGCACCCCCTCCCCTACTATTATTTTTTAAACTGGAATTGCACAAGTTTATTATCTCAATTCGTTCCCCGCAGTGTCACATGCTTCTAATAATAAAGGGAGCCAGGGAAGACCTGTCGAGAATATCTACTTGGATTTTGGGGGTGGTTCATTCAATTTCTCCTCTCACAGTACATGGCATAAAAAGTTGGTGGTATTAAAAACCAGAAACTATGTTTTCAATTAAAAAAATTATTACACATTACATAAGAGATTAGAATAAAGCTTAGAATAGAGCTTTACAGTATATAACCAGTTTATGAATCTCTACTGCATTTGCAATAGATTCATTTGGGAGAGAAGAAAGGATCTAAGAAATTCTTGTTTCTGTTCCAAAAGTTTACACCAACATGGTCTAAAAAATAGTTCCCAAGATGATTTGATTTTAAGTCCCATCTAAGTTTATATATATATATATATATATATATATATATATATATAAATACGGGGAATTTTTTGAAAGGATTCATAGGCATTAGGTCTGGAAAGGAAGATGCATTACCCATCACACATGAAGGTGGGTTATTTTATATATTTGTTCTAGGTATGTTTGATTTTCAAGTATTTTTTAAAAAGAAAGAAAATTTACTTTAAATCATTTACTTGTTATCACATTTATTTATGGAGCTGATGCTGGTCTAGAAGTTGGGTGACCTGCTAAACTTTGCGTGATTTAACCTAAAAGGTTCTGCTTACCTATTTGTAAAGACAAGTGGTTGTATTAGATTATCTCTTTGATTCTATGATCCCTCTCGGTAAATGGGAAGAAAGCTGATGAAGTAGAGGAAATCCAAATTAATTGCTCTCATTTTCTAATATTAAGTTAGAAATATCTCCAAGTCGTTCTTGCCATTTTGTTTAATTGCAGAAAGCTCAAACCACAGGAAGTAGGAGGGATCTGCAAGCACTGTGACAGAGTCTCCTGGTATGTCTTTTTGGAGCCCCACACCTCACAGTATACCAAGGCTGGCACAAGAGCTAACATGGTTATGTTTTTAATCATTTTAAGCTGCTGAAATAAATTCCATGTTTTGTTTCTTTTGGTTGTTTTATTTTATTTCTTATTTATATTTTTTAGAGACTAGGCTCATTATGTTGCCCAAGGTAGTCTCGAACCTGCGGAATCAAGTGATTTCTAGCCTCAGCCTCCCAAGTAGCTGGGATTACAGGCATGCACCATCATGCCCAGCTACTTTCAGTTGTTTTGAAAAATGAATTATCCTTGTGCTGCGTGAACAAGAACAGTTGGGGTGGGGTCACTTTTTGCTGTTTCTTTTTGAGCATGGGCTGAGAGGTAAAGTTATTGTTGGAGGTCTACCAGGTTACAAAGATACATTAGGAGCACTGCATGAGGCAACTGAACTAATTCACATTAAAATGCAGCAAAAACCAACCTGTTTAAGAGGTCTTGACAATCCCTGGACAATATTCTAAGACTTGGCTGTGAGGAAAACTTTGTGGAGTAGCTGCACATGAAGATGTTTAAAAGAGGGAAGTCTAGGTTTTAGTATGAGGCAGGACTACTGTATTTTCAGCCTGGAGTTAGCCTGGAGTTGCAGGTAAAGATGATTGTGCCGGAAAGTGAGCTCAAGAAAGCAGAGCACCAGAACAGTCCCAGGTAAACAACTGAGGTTAGATTCAAGCGAGGGGTTGGAAAGTGGAGGTTCTAGTGACAAGTGAAAGCCTTGGAAAACTGGTCAATGAAACAAGAGGTCAATGCTAGTTCAGTCCTGGTCAACAACAAACTGAAATTGTTTATAAAAAGCATGGTTGAGGGGAGACATTGAGGACCATGTCATTGCCTGTGCTCTCTGCTCACCACCCTGTCATTAATATTCCTTGGCAGGATGACACCCTTGAGGGTCTCTTAGGTTCCTTTGATATCACTCCCTCAAGACTATTTTCTAAGTCTGCAATTGCAACTGAATATACCTGAACCAAACCAGACCTCAGGATGGCCCAGATGTCTGCTCACTGAGCAGACAAACAGCCATATTGAGCACCAGTAACTCAATAATCTGTCAAGAGCACCCAAAAATCTCAGTTTTGTTCTACTAGGGCGCTCCAACACTTCCCTGAGTACTGTTTGCATCTCCTAAAAAACTGAGTAGTTCAAAAATTAACTTTGTATTTTCCCCTTCTGTGGAATTATAATCCCAAATAAAGTTGGGATCTTATTTTTCCTATACTTATAAAACAGATTTGATCAAATTTACTCATAATTTGCCACAAATTTCTTTTAAAACGTGGCACTTTTTAAATCACACTATCGTATGATCAGAGCAGTTTTTGTGTTTTTTATTTCAGGGACAGATGTTTAATTAATATGATTTTTAATATTAACTTAGAAGCAAATGTACTATACATTGCATTTGATCTTGAGTTGAAAAATAAAGTTTCAAGCTGGGCACGGTGGCATGTGCCTGCAAGCGACAGCTTATGGAGGTGCAGCGGTGTCTGGGGATCACGCTTCGAGTCCCACCCAGGGTAACATAGCGAGACCTAGTCCCCAAAAATAGCTGGGTGTGGTGGCACATGCCTGTCATTCCAGCCACCTGGGAAGCTGAGGCTGGGGATCGCTTGAGTCCATGGTACCCCGGGCAACGTGAGCCTGCAGTTCCATGGGCAAAAACAGCAAGACCTAGTCTCAAAAAATTTTTTTAAAAAAGATAAAGTTTCTACTTATGTAAACAGGAAGATGAATGCCCAGATTTTAGTAAATAGAAAAAAATGAATTAAAATATAAGTAGATGGGAATTTAATCTCTTCAATTTAAAACCTCTTAACTTGAATCCCTTTAAGACCTCATAAAAATAAGCTGTGAACCATCCTCAGTAATTAAATATGACTATATGACCTATGACAGAACTTGGCTGTTAGGTCATCTATTTTAAATATACAAAATTATATTTGAATTTGATTCCCTTTTATTTGTTCCACCTTCTATTTATGTGTAACTGTCTTATTCCTTTAGTGCCACCGTGGGCTGTACTAAGAAATGCTTCTTCCCACATAATATGAAGTATTCACTGATAAGGCCACAGGGATAGTACACTATAACTTGTCCTTACCAATTAATAAAGCTGTTGACTTGGATAATGAGAACTGAACAATCTATCAGAATCTTTTTACATCGTGTCATTTCAAGCTAAGACTTAGGGATGTTAGAGCACCAACGTGGTAGTGATAATGAAAACAGAAAGTTTTTACAAAAAAAGCCAAATAGTGACCTCAATTTAATCCCTTCACTTTCTTTCTGTACTCAATAGTGGTACTTAACTCCTAAGCCCCATTATGTTTGAGTATGGAAGAATGTTCATGAACACCCCAGAATATCCAAATTATGCGGCAATTCAGTGAGGTAAGAGAAAACATGACTTTGGGAGTCAGAACATGTGGGTTTTATTAGTCCAATGTAGTCACTGATTAGGCTTGGGATGTTCTGCAAGATCCTTCACTGTTTTTATAAATTCTAAAATAAGTGTTAGAATTTAGTGGAGGTTAAGATTTCTTTCAGTTACCAAAATTTTATTAGGATTCTATAGTGTTTAGGAAGTGCAAGATAGCAGCTGGTCTCTTTCGATACAAAATTTCTAGAAATAAAAACAAAATGTAAAAAAAAAAAAAGATTAGAAATACTCAGACAGGATAATACATAATCCTGCCTTCTTCCCAAGCCTTTGGTTCTTTTTTTGTCAGGTTTGAGATATGAAATCTTCATCACTTAAAAATGGTTGCAGTTTGTGATTAGAACAATGATTGATAGAGGGTAAGCGGATATAAATGAGATAGAGGGATTCATTTTATGTATGCTGAGAACAGAGGTGGGTGTCTGGTACAACGCAATAATTTTTTATTACTACCTACTTGAACAAATTAGTTATCTTCATGATACTCTTTCCTTTGTGTTAAAAGTAGAATTAACCATACTTAAAATGTTCTAAATTAGAACTCTACTTAGAGTTCAATGTCCTCAAACATAATAGCTCTAACTAAAAACAATCACTTCAGATACTGTCTCCCTAGCTTTTATGTCTTCTGAATAACCAGGAAGGAATGGTAGTTATATTAGCACCTGGGTCATGGACTGCTGATCCTAATGGCCAGTTTCCAGCTATCTTCAAGAACTCTGCTTTCCTCATTTTTTTTTTCATTTAGGAATGACAGAGTTGAAAGGAGTTGTCTAGCTCTTATAGCTTTTTCTTCTTTCCTTTGGAAGTCTCTTTGTTCCTTCATTTCTTGCTGCTAAATTAGCAGGGAGTCTTATCAGGGGAGATGATTTAAAAACTGAAGACATGTTAAATGTGCGGGTTTTCCTACTATCCAAGTTGATAATTTAGGGTTTTAGAAGGAAGTTTGCAGTAATAGAATCATCTTCTAGGATGCAGGTGAGTTAATGCATAACCTTGAATTTTCTAAGAGATAAAGAGTATTTGGGACTATGTGTTATCGATGGTGTGTGCTTGGTGCACATGAATAGAGATGAAGAGGATTCAATGCAGCCCAACTCTCCCTTACTTCACCACCTTGGTTAAGAGGAAGAGCTGGCTTAAACAGTACAGAAAAAGACAAGTAAAATATGTATTTAGACAATAATGAAGATATAATTTGAAGTGAGGAGAAAAGAAAAGGGAGTTGGAGGAAGCTGAGAATAATGAAGGTAAAAAAATGATTCTTAAATTTTCAGTAAAATGGTTGATTTTTCTGTCTGAGGAGAAGAATGTAAATGTGAACAGTGGCAATACCATAATCACACCAGAGTATATTTTATATCACAGTAAAATACATGCCTGAGAGCTGTCCAGTCAGTAACTGCTATTTTTTTAAAAAGCTGTCATCCATAGAAAAAAAGAGATACTGGCAAAATATTGCTCTCTCAAATATACTGACCTATAAATAACTGAATATTTTACAACCTTAATTGAAATACAAGACCATAATTCAGAAACACCCCACATATTTGAAAGTTTCAGTTTTATAAATTGTCATTTTTAAACAAGGGTCATTTAATAAAATGTAACCCTAGTAAATAGCTGCACTTTACACCCAATGCCACTACATACATGCACACACAGATGTATGTGCATATATAACTCATATGAAACATACATATATACACATACATGCATGTATGTATATGGATATGTGTATGTGTATATACACACATATGTATGTTGAAAACAGTTTGCTTATGTGGTTCATCATTTCACTTTTAACAAAGTGCTAAATCAGAATGTAATTACATTTTTTACAATATGTAATGCAACTATATTAAACACTTAGTCACCTTTAATATAATTATTTAACAGCCTAGTAGATGAAACTGTAATTCACAGAAACAAGGATAAGCTGAGATCAAGACACAAAGGATGTGCTCTGAAGTCACTGGAAAGCACTTGATTACGGTAATAAAGATGGCCAAAGGTTTCCAACCTAATTAAAAGTAAGGAGTCATATAAGAAATGGCTTTATTAGAAAAAATGTAGTGTACATGTGTTTTTTTTCTATTCATCAATATACCTCTTGGCTATTTTATAATTGAGATCTGATACAGGTTTTAACTTCCTTAGAAGTTGGTGGCATTTCTTCCTATTCTGTGTGACTTAGGAGGGAGTTATCTTCAAGTTATAGACCCCTTTTTTCCTTTCATAATTACAATTTATCAGTCAGTAGTTTAGCACTGGCACAAAACATAGAGGATATTATTTAGGTAGTGATTTACGTATAAGACGTCACAATTCCAATCCCCAGAATCAGGCATAAGTATGCCATTTATAGTTTTAAAACCTCTTATTATCACTCAAGTCCCACATTATTATTACTTAGTAGTAATTAAATTCATGTGATCATCTGTAACCTAATAAAACCTCTGAATGAAGTTTCTTCTCCTTTTTTTTTCTGTTAGATGTGCAATTCCAAGCAAATGTGCAGTATGCAGTATTGATTTCCAGTCTCTTTTTAAACTCCTTCAAGTCTGTGCTATTAAACTGAGACAACCACATCAAGATAGAGTCTGTCATAGGATTCCCTGAAGCACAGAATGAGGAGGAGACTGAGCAAACACGACCCGGGAAGGCACCAGTTGAACCAAGACAATTCTGTAAGACAAAAACATGCAGTTGTAAGCATTTACCGTGTCACCAGCAGAACACCACCTGTATGCCGGGAGCAATCTGCTCTGCATTCAAAAGCACTTATAATAAATGCACCCTGGAAGGCTTGAACAGGCTTTCAATAAACAGTGACAATCTGGAATCTAAGTGATGCATGTAATATATTACAGGGCCTTCATGTGGAGTATTTTAAATCAATATTGTTAATAACTTTTCATCAATTTAATCCTTCTTGACTTTGGTGGAAAAAAAAATATCTATTTCTTCAACAAAGAAAAATCAATCACCTTTAAATGTTTACTTTGCTAATTATTTTTTAAGTGCCCTCTATCACCATCACTTTTATTACTGTTTAGAAACATCTGATGGATTAGAAAAACAAATAGGAACATCACCTGAATTTTGAGATACATTTTAATATTTGGGGGACAGAAATAGCTATTTCTCAGCATATATATCAAGTAGCAACTACTGTAAAACAGATTAGACATTGTATTCTAAAAATTCTACCTAAAATTTTTAATCTAACTTGACTATCAGGAGCCACCATGAATGTTTTGGTTTACTTCTTGTTAGCTTTATTTTTTTCCTTCTAGCATAAAGGTTATGATGATGCTGCTGAACAGAAAATCTACAGGAATCATCTAAACAGGTAACTGTTTTGCTCTTTGACTTATGGTATCGAGGACATATGTCTTAAAAGTGCTTGCTCATGAATTCAGGACCCTCCAAGAGATCAATCATCAGCCTCGTGCTGCTGATATAGGTCGGCCAGCAAAGGCAGCTGCCTGGAGCGGCTTTCTCAGTTTCCCTCTGCTCCAACTCCCTTGGCCAATCCTGAACCTTTGGGCACAGAAGCCAGTAGTTTCTTAACTATGAAAAGGTTGATAATGGTTGGGTTTGGATAACTTTTCTAATATCCATTTAGCAATTTCAATGTAAAGGAAAAACCAACAAATGAGGGGAAATATGTTCCCTAGAAATTTTTTCCTTTTTTCCCTGGGTATTTTCTCTTTGTACTTCTACAAACTGCTAATGCTGCCTTAATCTTCAAAAATCTTCCGAAAGATTTCCACACTGCGGTTTCAGTTTAATCCATAATTCATATGCCTAGAAGAGTAATTTTTGTTCAGGAATGGAAATCAGGAAACCAATTGGTAATAAAGGTGCTAAAATACCTTTTTGGGAGGCAAATATGCTCATAAAATAGCCTCTCCACCTCTCAATTCCTACGTCTAAAAAATGACTCATGCTATTTTACAGCATGTGACAAAGGTGTACATTTCAATGGTATTTTCATGCAAAAGTCTTTTCTGTTCCTTACTTAGATTGAATATAATCTAAACACTCAGAAAGGCTGTGTGACCTCTGGGATCGAGCCTTTATTCTGCTGTTCCCTGAAATGACACAGCAGACACTTTCTGCATTTATATTAACCTTACAGCCTCTAGATTCCTAATGATAATTTTAACAGCCAAAAATAGCAGTAAAAAATTGAAAGAGTAAAACAGAGACAAAAGCATACTGTTTATATTAAAAGTGAGTATTTTAATATCAGGGTCACACTATAGGCAAACTCTCATAGAAAGTATGGTATGTGACAAAGGGGTTTACCACAACGGAACTTTTTAAATCTGAGCAATTGTATTTTATGTGGCACTATGGTAACACAAATAGCGACATTTAACTTGTCTTGGCTCTCCTTATACCAAGATATTTGTCAAATACTGCCAAGCAGATATTTTATTTCATCAGAGTTGTAAATGTGTTGTTCTCTGGTAGTTCAGTACACATGGAATCTCTATACATGAAGCTTAACTTCTCTTTCATGTCATGGTCTGTTGGCTGGTTTTCACCCACTGTGCCTTTCTGAAAAGGCAAATCCACCTTTCCATCGGTTCACTTGGCTCAATCAACTGCTAGTGCGCTTTGAAATTATTTGCCTTTTCAGTGAGCAAAAGGTCAGAGTTGGGCTGTCTACATTTTCTAGGGGAAGTCACTCACATAATAAACCACAGCTCAGATACTGTACTAAGAAGGACATGGCTTGCTTAAAAGATTAATTTGATTCAGTAGAAGCAAAGTCAACTACTGTCCCTTCTGAGCCTGGTATCTGATGTAACATAGTCCTGATGCCCTGTAATTTTATCATTCTGAACCTTTATATCTTTTAATGTAAACAGTTGCCTTACATCCACTAGTTTTTCATTCAAGAAACTAAGCACATACTCTAAAACTCCATAATTTGCCACTTTTGTCAGTTCTTTATAATTTACTACTTATCACTTCCTACATATCATATATGTAGTCTGAACACTCTGCCAACTTACAGTTCCAACACATGCTAAGCTGTATTAGGGAACAAAGTCCTGGTAAGGCTCTGTGGGGACTGAACTAATTAGTATAAGGTTTATCCTCTTACCTTTTTCTTCCATTACTATTTGCATTTTACCTGAAGGTTCACTACAGTGATGCCAAGTCTTGGTTTCTGTCAGCTTCAACTACTGCAAGTCCTCAAATAATACCATTTCATCCAATGTCATGTTTTATAACATTGATGAGAAAAAAAGTCTTGGCCAAATTTGAAAAAAAAAGTGAAGTTATTTGAGGATCTGAGATTATAATCATACATTATTTTTGCTTATAGCTGCAATTTCCAAGAATCTGTTGTTGATATTAAGTGAGGACTGACTGACTTTACTTGCCTGGTTCCAGTTACCACTCTCCTGAATCAACCTTCTACTTTATTTGGTGATTTAACTAAAGTGATGGTGACTTAGCAAACTTTTTTTTCCTGTGTTACTCAGATGAGCCATGATTTCTCAGTTAGTGGCCTGCTTCCTTTACCCTGCATTACTGACCATCACACTGCATTATTTCATTTCCTAGACATAAAATTGCTTCTCACTGTTCACATCGCTGTATCTGTTCTCTTGTCAATGCCTCCTATTTCAGCCCAGCCCTTGAATCTTTTGAGCCCATGGCAAAATCAAATATATGGTCAGTCACTTCAAAACAAAAGGACTGAGGTAAAAACTTTTCATGATTTTAGCCAAAACCTGCTACAAAACTTCTAAAACAAAACATCACAGACAATACAAACTTTAGAACAAGTTACAACCTATAAAACAGAACATCAGAATACATTTTAGAGTATATAAAGGCTATAACAGCAATCCTGAATTGATTTTGCTTATGAAGTTATTAGAACAAAACAGTATTCTGGCATCTAAAATAATTCACTGAGATTCTCACAGAAAACATTATAAGAAACAACTCAGTATTTCTAAATATGCTTATTATTAAAGAACAAGTTACAGTTTTTTTCTTTTTTGGAAAGTGATTTTAAAAAAATCCAAGTAAGTATCTCCAAGAAACTTTTGGCAAAGTTTCAAGTATTCAAAGCACTACCCAGATAATCATTAAAGATAATCATCTTCAAGAAAATCACCAGTGGATCCTCTCTAAGTAGGCCTATCTTGTTTCACAATCTAATGTGGTCATTTTGGGGTTAGTCTGTACAGCCCCAAGAAATTATCTCTGGTATAGTTGCCTATCAGACATCATGTCATGGGGAAATACAGTCTAGTAAGGAAGTTTAATAGTTCTTTGAGAAGTAACCAAAAAAACCACAGATCTTTATGATGATTAAAAAATTCGACACTCTAATCACAAAATGAATAGCTGGATTTAGAGCTATTACTTCTGGGTGAATTTTTAAAGATCTAAAATGACTGGATTATGGTATTTGGACACTGGTTGTAATGGAAGAGAATTTCAATTTATTATATAAAATATCTAGGGTATTAGACAGGAATTAAGTAATTTTTAGGGAATACTTTTATGGAATTTTCAGATTTGCAATTTATGCACCACCATATTTCAATTTTAAGGTATGTCTGCTGCGGGACTTTTGGGGCAAGATCAATTAATCATATGTGAAAGAATCGGAACATGGCTTTTACAGTTCTAGTAAATTCAGCTTTAGAGACATATGGGGTATGTTGTGTGTATTCATTATATACACTTACAAGTGAGATACACAAGCATTTTCTTACAACAAAAGACTAAATATTTAAGTTCCTAACATCAACTAGCCAGTTCTCTAGGAGGAAAAAATAATGAGCATCTGATGATTGCCAGCTATGCTCTGGTCTAGATGTCTTCCCATACATTTCTTCATTCACTTTATAAAATATACTGAGGTTTTTTTCTCCTGAAAAAAAACCATCTTGTTGGATTAAACTTAATCATTACTTAACATTTCATTTTTCTCAGTAATCCTGAAGTTTAGGCAAACCTTTAACACACAGATAGATAGGTATAAGAACATGGAATTAGAAACCAAAGGAAAAAAGCTTCCCCCGCCAGCTAGATGAGTCACTAATTCTATCAGTGAGCTAGAGATTATTGGAAAAGTGCTAAGTCTCTCTTTGCCTCCCACACCAAAGAAATTAAGTATTTGCTTAGATCTGGTCACTATGACTCCACAAAGCTAGGAGTGAGTAGTGACCGATGTCAGTTCCAGCTAATTCATGTCAAACATCATTTCTGCTGAATAAATCAACAAATGAAGCTGGACTTAGAAAAGGTTCAGGTTACTCTACTGGCCAAAGTTCAGGAGAGCAGGGGTGCTCCTTTTCCAGTCAGAGAGTGTAGGGGTGCTCCCTGCCTTTAAACTGAACAATAAATACATGTTTGTTCTATTCTGAAGACTACATGCAAGAGATTTATTGGGGGATGATATTATCTGGCATCTATTATCTAAAATTATGGGGAGGACAAGACTATTTTTGGCTGACAGGAGAAACACACTCTGCAAGGCTGCAAGGACCACTTAGCAAACCTGTGCCCATGAGTTGGAAAATTGTTTCTCTCACTCTACAGTCAACACAGACATCTCTGATGCTTTACCAAGCAGAAGAGAGGCACTGAGCCTCTTAGTTCCAGCTGTGACAAAACTGAAGTGGATTAAAGCTGGTATGTGAAATCCGTGAGATGATTTTGTTTAGAAACCTCATTACTCCAATACTTGGTGATGGCAATTTCCCTAAGAGTAGTCTGATTATTAGTATCATTGTCCTTCAAAAAGATCACTCTTCTTCAGATGACAAAGCTCACATGAGAAGCAGCAGAGTTAAAACTGATTTTACCTGATTACTGATAGAAACAATCTAGTTTGTTGTTAATTATGTTACAAAATCCACATACTGTTTGGATGTTTTTTTTGTTTGTTTGTTTGTTTGGGAAAGTGCAATGCTAAAAGTTGACCAAAGCCTAGGGCAAATTCTATTTCATCAAATCTGAAAGTCCTGAAAATGTACTTGCTGGTCAAGGAAATTATCCTGATTATTATTTCAATTATATGCCTGTAAGAAAGTTTCCTATAAACAATTAGGTTTCTTGTACTATCACATTTTAGAGCATTTCTTACATTTGAATCTTACAAATTAGATTCTTTCGTGCACAAAGTATTCAGATTTGCTGGTATTTGATGAATAGTTTAAGAGATCAGCAGTCAGGGGGAAAAGGTGGTGGTATTAGATTGTTTAAAGTGAGGAATTTTATGAAATAAATACGAAATAAACCTAATAGAAATTTTAAAAAGTTTTATAGTCAAAACTCATAAGCATAAATTCTTATTTTTCCCTAGATAATTATACCCAAATTACTAAAAGAGAATGACAGGATTCTGACCACAGAAGAGAGAGCATCACAGAAAACCGAGCAACCGTGCAAACTGGAGCCACTACAAACTCACAGAACTCAGGACAGGAGGGCTTGCCAGCACTGTTCCCAGCAGGGTTCCCTCCTACCTGCTCACTAAGGGTTATATTAAACTTTCATTCTTTCTCTCAAGTCCTTTCTCTACTACTCCATTGGCTCTCATTGGATGAACTGGCTTCTAAGCAGGAGGTCAGCAGGAAGGAATGTCACCAGTGTGCCCAGCAAACACATGCTTCTGTTTCCACACACAAGGCTCTCTCTTTCCTCCCTCCCCCTGACCCCACCCCCTTTGCTCCTCCACTTGGATTCACGATTCATCTCTTCCTCACTTTAAGCCTCCCCTTCTTCATGGTGTAGCCCTGGGTTCTAAACTCTACCCCTGGGTGTAGCTGTTAGCTTTATATCAGCACTGCCCAACTTTGTAGCCACTAGCCACATGGTTATTTAAATGGAAACACTAAAATGAAATTTGGAAATCCTGTTCCATAGCCACACTTACTTCATGTGGATAGTGGTTACTATATTAGACAATGCAGATAAAGAATACTCCCATTTTCTTGACTGTACTGTTCTCTTTATAAATACACTTCTTGGGTAACCTCTCACCTCGAAAGCTTCAAATTATATACATACCACTAAGAATAACTTACTTTCTATACTGAGGCAGAAGATTCTAAAGATTTAAAGCAAGATAGCAGGTTCTCAATGAGAGCCTGAGTATTAGAAATATCTGAGAAGGGGGAGAGAGACAATTTTTTTTTGTATTTAAAAAAAACAAACAAACATTGGACTTCAAGCTAATACAGGTAGAAACTCTAGTGGGTGAGGTTGCATTAAATCAGGTTAAGATGTATTTCAAGAAAAACAACTGATCATCTTTTATTTGCATGTGAACATTCAAGTGACTTGCTTTCATGAGAATTCTCCATGAAATTCCCTTAACATCAGAGCCACAAACCTCTCATAACACGTTTAATTAACTACATAAAAAGTTAAATTAGTTAAATTTCTTACCTGTGTGATAAAATGTGAGAAAAAATAAAAGTACTCCCATGAAGATATTACTTAAAAAAGTGACAACTCCACAAGTAATTCCTTCTGGAACTGGGTAGACAGTTTCCACAAAGAGTTCAAAAAATATAGGTACGCTGCTATTCAAGAACACTCCCAGGAGGATACAGGAGGTGTACAATGTCACTGAAAGAAAAACACAAACATTTTAGTTTCACACTGACAGCAGTGAGTCCTATCACATAGCTCTTCTGGGTGTTCTTTTCATAAGCATCAACTATGCCTGAGTTTCATCTCTTTTCAATGATAGTTGATAAAGTTTGACAAAGCATCACACATATCTGCTAGCTCTCTGCTCAGGTTTTGTAGAGCAGATAGAAAATATTTTGTTTCCAAACCGCCACCACCATCCCCCCCCCCCCCGCCTTTCTTGCTCTCTTTCCTAACATGGTGACCTCAGTGAAAAAGAATAAAAAAGAATAGGAATGGGAAGACTATCTCCCCAGTGACTTTCTGGCTGAGGATGGAAGGACTGGTGAAGGGAGTTTCTATGTTCCCAAACCAGTCAGCAAAGGCTGATGAAACAAATGACATGGAAGGGGATAATACAACCACCTGCAATCACCTAGCACAGCAATGATGATGCCATGTACAGGGCACTCCCAACCGACAGATCCATCCTGCCTGCTATTCCATGGCTGCTTGGGAAACCAAAAGTGACAGGGTCCATCTTCCCAAGTTGCCATCCTACATTGATTTTCCAGGGAACCTACCCTATGATGTGACTGAAGACTCCATTAAGGAAGACTCCATTAAACCTCTCCAGAGGTTTAAATATCATCGATGCTCATTTATCATATGGGCCCAGAAATACAGAATGGTTGAAAGTTTTGGTTATTCTGAGTTTGAGGACCTGAATTCCTTGCTCAGTGCCCTGAGCCTCAATGAAGAGTCTCTAGGTAACAGGAAAAGCGGAGTGGAAGCTGCTGACCACAGGATAAAGACAGGGATCACTGTTCTTTTAGAAGAGAGCCAGAGAGATAGAGACAGATACACACACACACACACAGAGAGAGAGAGAGATTGATTGATTGATTGATTGATTTTGAATCTGTATCTGAAAAAACAGATACAGACTGGAGGACCTATCTTGCCATAGGCAGCTCTGGTGACTATGCACCTAAAAAAGGTGATGGCAGCTTTGGAGTCAAGTATCAACACTGTTATGATTCAGACCAATATTGTGATGACCTATGTTGGGATATGGATCAATATGGAAGTGGGACTGCTATGATGATTGAGGCAGCAGAGACTATGATGGAGGCCATGATCCCAGAATAGGCAGTAGCAGAAGAGCATTTGGTAGCAGGGACCATAGTGATGATGACCATAGAAGATGTGGGGACTGCAATGAAGACAGATATGACAGAGAAGATGATAGGTGACAGAGCTCCAGAGATAGTTATTCTCTGGGTGATCACAGACACAATGATAGAGGTCTCCCTCAAAACTCAAACTGAATCTAAAACCTTGGAATACTCCTAAGGAAGATGACTTCTCTGCAAGCATTTCCCCAGAGGCCAGTCGAGCAGAATCTATCTTCAGAGGGGTAAAGTCTGTTGACACAGCAGCTAGAGAACGAGAAGTAGAAGAATGGCTACAAGAAACAGGAAAAATTGCAGCATTAGCTGGATGAACCAAAACTGCAGTGTTAGTTGGATGAACTAGAACCATGAACTCATGAACTCTAGAGGCATCCAGACTGGGGAAGTGAAGAAACTCCAGAACAGGGATGGCCGAGGACAGGAAGTGAGTCACCACAGACTGGGCTGCATCTAGAAGTCAGGCCAGGATGCACCAAGGAGAGAAGACTCTAGAAAATGAAATGCTCACTAAGAGGAAAACTATCACATTCCAACTTCTAAACCTCCCAAACTCAAATACCCCTGTAAAGGTAATCCCAACCCCTTCACCAAAAAGGAGAATGCTTGGGTGAAGCAAAGTTCTAACCTCCTGCTGATCTCAGTGCTCAGAACAAAGCATCAGTCCCCTATAAGTGGTGGGGAACAGGTAGTTGAGCTCACCCATGTGAGGAAGGGCTAACAACTAGGCACATGGAAACAGAGTAGAGGGGCTGAGCATCTTAAAAGGCCAAAGTGTGAACTGCACCATAGTCCAGGACATGGAGGGAACAAAATCAAACGAGTTAGGGAAGAAGGAAAAAAGAATCATGATTCCAGATCTGCAACTGAACCAAAGAACCCTGAAGAATTCTCCAAACACAGTTATGCAAGCAAGTATGTTGCTCTCTCCATTGATGGTGAAGAATAAAATGAAAGAGATCACATGGAATAGTTCTCTCCACCATGTAATATTCCAGAGAAATCAAACCTCCATCAGACAAGAAAAAAAAATAAAACGCACCATCTCATGGGTGTGTGTGTGTGTGTGTGTGTGTGTGTGTGAATATTGGGTTGTTAAATAATTACCAATTTATTTGTTTGCTCTTTTTGGTGAATTATTTCAAAGCACTGAAATAATTTTATCATTAAAATATAAAGATTCTTCCCATTTAGTCATAACTTCTAGAAAGTAGAGGAATAGAGAAACTGTAGCAACTTAATTACAAATTTAGACTCATTCTATAATTTTAAGGAGTTAAAATCTAAGAAGTAAGAAACATTATATGTCAGTGAAATTTACATATTTAAATACACTGCTTAACAACAGCCTTCAAACACAAAATTAAAATTATTCAATATGTAATTGCTTGAGAAATACTTAGAATTAATTTTCAATTTTGGAATGAGTTTTGTGATTAAAGGTTTTGTACAAATGTCTAACATTTTGGAACACAGAAAAAAAATTCACCTAGAAATGTATAATTCATAGTAATTAGGATCCCAGATCAGCCAATAAAAAGTCCATTCTGCGTGAAACCTTTGAGTAAGGACATTATTCTCATTTTTAAAAGAATGTTTAGGGAAATACATGCCACTCCAAATTATTATACCAATGCTACTGTCTGTGCAACAACCATTATTTTAATTTGAAGGTGAAAATAGAACCAACAAGGAGAAAATTCCCATTTAGAAACATAAAACACATCCCCCTATAGGTTAATATGTATTATCACATCCACAAATGACAATGAGTAAAATTTATTCTAAGCTTAAGGTTACCAGGAAAATATTTTTTAGTAAAAATATTATTAAGGAAAAAAAGTTTTATACAGGAACTGCAGAAAGGGAGTTACCTTAAAGCTGTTATGGATACTCACAGACCATAACAAATGATCAGAATTTAACCTAATTGCAATCATTAACAACCCATAACATTGTTGGAGAAGGGTAGAAAGAATAGTATACACTGTTCTCTAACAGACTTTCTCTAATTAACCTCAACTCCTACTTCTTGCTCCAATTACTCCAGCCTTTCAGAAGTATAAATTCTAATAACACAAATTGCTGATGAAAGACTTTCTTTGACTACAAGTCACATGAAAACAGAACAAATGGCTAACAATGAATAAAGAATATACTTTTGGCTAATGCAATGATCAAATTAGTCACATAATTAAAAGGAAGCATTCCATAGTTACAATAAATATTGTTTAAAACATGAAGTCATTTTCAAGGGTCTTAGATGCAAATAAACCTTATGCTCACTATCTATTGCCCAAATATAGATGACATAAGTCAATCAACACCATTTACACATAACTCATTAGTTGTACATTAGGAAATCTTGGGATGGAATACTGCCAGTTACTTTACAAAGTATCCTATCTATAAAAACACTTTGTAATAATTTATTGGTCAATCAGCGGTAATCAAAGTAGAAATGGCTATTGATTCAAACACTAATGAGCAAGGGATTTAAATAAGAAAATACTAAAATAAGTAACAGGGAAAAGTCACTCTAAAGAATTAGGTGGTGCTGCTTCTCAATAAGGATTCACAAAACATTGATAGAAATAGCAGTTTTTAGGAAACATGTTTGGAAATTCTCCCCCACTGACATTTTTATTTTTAAAGGAAATATATCCTTCAAATATAATCTGTAATCAAAGCAAATTAAAATGTAATATCCTTCACATGTAATTTGTAATCAAAACAAATTAAAATGTAATAACTGAAAAATAATCATAGTCAGTACGCAATATAAGAGTTGTCTGTAGGAGTGGCCAGGGAGGGGAGGTGGTGGGTGACCCCTGGGGATTACAATGATGTGAAATATATATATGTAATTTATATAAATAAAAAAATAGTTGTATGTTATAAAAGAATGTAAAGTAATGATGAGGACATAATGGGAGGGGGGGTTTCAGTATTTCTGTAAAGAAATTCCTTAAGAATCTTCTGATTTTGCTTTCCTCGGTATTTAAATTCTGGGAAGGGAAAGGAAATCTTTGTCATTGAAAAGATAAAAGAAATGCAAATAGGTTATCTTCTGGTATATATGTAGTTATTATTTAACAAAATGAACAAGAGTAATTTCATTGTAAACTAATGATTGGGCGACCATTAACATCTCTACTTAATGCTAATTTCTTAGCTCACAGACTCTAAAATGGTTCTCCTCAGGTAAGCCAACCCACAGACCTAACACCTATACAATCTACATAACCCACTTGCAGTGCAGGTTCTTGGACATGAAATAGTCTCACTTCATTAAAATCCCTGTTATATATAGGTCTAATGACCTGAGAGAGATGATACAACTTCAAAGGCAAACACTTTCATTCAGTTCTCTCTTGTGGTTGTTTCTTGTATAATGATGACCTAAGGATTGTTTTAAATTGTATGGATATTCTAAAATCACTCATTATTGTAGAAACTAAAGACTCCATATAATTTACGCAGAAAAGGATTATGTGAAGATCTTCATAATCAGAGTTGGGAAAAGGCAGCTGTGTCAGGACTGATTTAAAAGTTATTTCCCAGAGTTCTGGGACACGCATAAAGCAAAAACCAATTATTATGAGTCTGAATGTGATTTCCATTAGTTTTCAGTTTAGACTCTGAGACAGTATCTTTATCCACTAGTTTGGCAGATCCAGTGGGTGAATGTCACATATTTAAAAAGTCAGGCAGACAAGATAATTTCCTACTCCTCAGAGAGGCTCAAACTACATGATTATTAAATATTTCCATGACTCTATAGCCCTGATACTAAAATTAAAACAAGCTGCCTTTCATTAAAAAGTCAAGGTAATTTAGTAGAACAAACACAATGCTAATGCAGAACCTTTTCAAAGAAGCTAATAAAAATTTGCAGGTCCATGATTTAAACTGCAAAACCCAAAATCTTGTACAACACAAAATACAGTTACAATGGACATATTTCAAGAATGAACTGGATCACAATACTGAGAGTATTCACCACTTCCTCGCCCACCTCTTCCATGCTTAGTGCAAGCCACAAATCATATTATTAAACTATAGTGAAATAAAACTATGTATGAATGTTTTTGTTAAGCAAAAACACTCTAATAATAGGTGCTCAGTGGTTAGAAAAATCACAAAATTCCAGATAAGAATTATACCCACACAACATTTAATGAGATTCACAGGATATCATTGATAACAACTTTGAAGTTTAATTTGTATACATTTTTAAACATTTTTTGAAACTGCTTTTAAATATACTATCATAATTCATCATCTTATCAACTCTGAAATAGACAAAGTAAGCATTTTACAGATGAAGTCTCAAAATCAAAATGACATTAAGAAATAATGTAAAATTTCAGGGCTAGTAATAATATAATTAAGTCCAACAGAATCTAACGTTTCCTACCAAGTCACCATGTAATTAAAAAAAAGTAACAAGGCTTGGGATTTCTTTTGTTCAACAGTAATGACACAATTGGTTGCTTTGCAACTCTCTATTCAGCACAAAATCTGGAAGTGATTGCATATAAGACAGATGATGAATAAAAAATAAAGTACCAAACAAAAAAAGTGACAAAAAAATGAATTTAAATCATCATATATGTAAAATGGGTCCAAAATTTCTTAAGTATTTCTTAAGTATTTCTTAAGTATATCATAAATAGAAAATTAGTTTAAGCCTTTCTTCAAAACCATTGTCAGGTACCTATTGGGAGCCGCTTTGGTGAAACAGTAAATAGGATACAATCTGCCAACAAGTCACTTCTAAAGGAATATGATAGATGCCTATTGGTGCAGCAGTCATTTATATGCACAGTGTTAAGAAGATAATTACACTTCATCATCTTAAAAATAAAAAAAAATATGTCTAATGATGAAACACAGTAGAAAATGTGTGTTCAATTCTAAGGAGGACCCAACAAACTAAACTATCTGGAAGTTTACAAGACAGTTGACTATGCTACTCGGTAGAGTAGAATCCACATTCCATGTGGAAAGGATACAAGAACTAAGAAGTGTTTGGATTACAGGCTAAGGCCAGGCATGACATGTATTTCTAAATATTCTGAGGGCAGTTAATGAAAGGGGGCAGGAGCTGGATTGCTCTGTGGAAGCTGTGTTGTTCCAAATCAGTTAGAGCTTAATAGTAGGAGGCATTTTCCAGAACCCAGAGAAAACTAACAGAGAAACAGGCAGGTAATATGTTTCCTTTTGGGGAAGTATTTAAATTGCAATTAGATGGATACATGTATGGATTATACTGGAAGAGATTCATTTATTGAATTGATAGATTACATCAGATGATGAATAAGGTAAACCAGTAATAAATTTAAATATACATAGTCTAACTAGGATATTAAAAATAAAAAATTATAGATGTTTTCAGGTAGATAAGAATAAAAAGTTTGTTTACAGTTTTAAGCAACATTATAAATAATAGAGATTACAACATATAATACATTTTTACCAAGAAGTAGATTAAGGATTAGAATCAAGAAATTTCCCTAAAGAGCAGGTTTTTAACAACAAAGCTTATTTGAATAAGTTTTATTACTGTGCAAACTGACTGAATTTATTTTATAGTAAGTTAGGATGTTAGCTGGTAATTACTAGATTAGAACTTTATTAAAGCCATTTCTACAATTTAAGTACATGCATTTAGCTGATTCATATTCATTGCATTTAATGGTCTGTTTGGACTAATTCTCAGTGTACATGCTTTGTTTTCTCCCTTTAGCATGACTTTCAGATTTTTTTCTGCTGTCTTACCTTTTATTAAACTACTAATTAGAAAATTTAAAAAATTTTCTACAATCTAAACTCAACTTGATATGTCAAGGGAAATATTCCCTTTTTTGGGGGGAAAAAAGATGTAGAGAGATTTTTCATAGATTTTAAGGCTGTTAAATATACAGAATATATATGCTATGTGTGTATAGCCACACACCAATATACTCTTCTTGTATCACTGAGCTATGCCACTCTTTTCAACCTCACATCTTCTTCCTAATAATGGTTGTCAGGGGCTTCAAATTTACCACTAATTTACATGAGAGTGTAGTTCAAAAAAAAGGGGTATATTTTACTTCAATATTCACTAAAGACTGATTTTCTTTCTGCATGTTATTTATTTTGGTGCCCCTTTTTCAGCCTCTTCATTGACCCAGATTAGACCTACGAGGACTGACAGTTATGTTTAGAATCCTATAAGGCTGGAAGGCAAAGTAATTATCTAACAGAAATGAATAACTAATAATCCTCTGAAATAGTGGGGCCCCAAGTAGAGACTGGTTGTAAGATCAGGTATCTTTAAGTACAGGCTTATCAGTAATCTTTAAGCTGTTTAAGTTTTGAAGAAGGCAACATACTATTAATTACAGACTGCTTGCCTCATCACACTTTAATAAACACATTCTGCTTAAAGATTTCTTGCTCTTCTTGAAAATCTCCAAGGATACATATGCAGCACCTGATACTCTTCAGGAAGGCCCTATGGACACTTCACAATGACTACAGTTAAGGTTTTCCACAAATTCATTTTCTTCTTTTAATCCATGTTCTATTTTTTCCTTCTTCATCAGATAGCCATGAAGATGAGTAACAGTCACTTTTAGCTTATAAAATTAAAAGGAATAGTCATTCCATAGCCTTTCCTTAAAGTTTAAAATTCCTAAATTCCTTGACAATGACTATTTCTTTAGTCATGCTCATCATTCTTTTATGATTTTTTTAAATACCCTACTCCTACTTTGGGGCAAATGTACATATATTTATTTTTATTAAATAATTTATTTATATATAAATTTCACATCTTTTTAATCCCCGGGGTTCACCCACCACCTTCCCTCCCTGATCGTTCCCACCCTCTCCCACCCCCTGCCTCCCTGCCCCCTGAGTTGTGTACTTCAGTTTGGTTGTAAGTTTGTTTTGACTTTTCCTCATGGCTTTTTGTCTATTTTCCTATGTTCCATATATTAGTGAAGTCATTTGGTTTCTGTTCTTTTCCTTCTGACTTGTTTCTGCTAATATGATTTCTTCTAAGTACATCCATGTGAAGGTTAAATCATCAAATTTGTCATTTTTAATTGATGAGTAATATTCCACTATGTATATGTACCACATCTTTTTCATCAAGTCATCTGTTTTGGGATATCTGGGTAAATGTACATTTTTATTTCTTTGCATGCTATTAAAATGGGATGGAACTATCTTAATAAAGGCAAAATACATGGAAATATATCAAGGATTACCCTTTTAACTACTCATGCTTTTCCAGAGAACCAAATCACTTTTTTTTCCTTATGACTGAAGGCAGCCATCACTCAAAGGGCTGCATCAGGCCAATCATCCCCCTTGACTCCCCACCCTACTGTTTCTGACATCACCATCAAGACATTCCAGTAACTTGAATTAGATGAAAAACCTAGACCAAATCAACTTAGGTTGAACCGTCAAATAACAGTTTCAGCAACTTCCACACCAAACTGCTAATATTCTTCAAAAAGCCATTTCCAAAGTGTTTACCTGTCTGGTGAAAAATGTCTGTAAGTTATTGCCAACAGGTCTAGTCATGTAATTCTCAGATAAGGTGAAAAATGTATTTTACTAATTCTATTTATAGAATAAGTTTTAAGAGTTTAAAACTCATTAGCTAGTCATAAGTTTATTTATTTGCCCTACTGTAGCTATTCCAGTTAATGGAGATATAATACAATTTAAAAAATTGTGCTTCCCTAAGGAAATAAAAGCATACTTGCTGACAGTCTCTGAAGAATGTACATAAGCAAGCACATACATCAAAAACAGTATGCCTTTAGGTGGGATGGATTGATCCAGTTTTTATTCTACAGTGATGGCAATAAAAATCTCAAGATCAGTGAACTACAAAGACTGTAACAGAAGTTTTCCTACAAAGGCACTTATAACCCATGGATTGGGCAAAAGTAACTAGCTTCAAATTTGTTGTGTCAACAGTTAAAATTTTCCAATCCTTTTCATGTAGATTCTTCTGATAGATATAAGAAGCAATAATAAAAATACCAAGCTTGTTAGAAACAGAAAAAAAGACAAACCCTAGAAATCTGCCTGTAGAATTGAGGCTACCAGAGCAGGGAGATAGTGAGGAGCAAGCAAAGTGGAGGGGCTGCACAGTGGACTATGGCGGGGGAATGTGGGTGCCTTGGTGATGGGTGTAGTATATACCTGAAGGGTGTGATCCCATATATCTAAATAATTTACAATGTTGGACCAATGTTGTCTCAATAAAGGAAAAAAAATTTTAATGACTGATTGAAAAAAGTTACATAAATTTGCTATAACTAACTTTAAATACTAGCCTCAATTGTTGATAATTGTTGGTAATTAGATTTTGTAGTAAGCTTCCTTCCATGAAACCTTTTGCTAAAAGGAATTGGGTCAAATTTATACAGTCAGTAAGAGTATCTGTGAAAGATTTATTCAAATTCTTCATTGTTACTTAAAATGTGCCTTTTGCCTGCCTATTGCAAGTGTTGGAATAACAAAGAGTAGCCCTAAGTTACTGACTATGACTGGCAATAAGTCATAGTGAGATTCAAAATTCATTCATTCACTCACACATCCAGGCATTATTCAGGGCTTATGGTAGGTACTAGGGTAGAAACTGTGGTCAGGATTTGTAAGACACAATTCCCATGCTCCAGATTTTCACACTGGAGAAGACAGACATACAATCAAGTAACTACTAAATAGTAAAAGAAAAAAAATATATTATAATGGGAAGGAATGTGAACAAATCTTGTCACTATAATTAAGTGAATTAAGTTAAAAAAATGCATCTTTCAGAAGTTTTTAGTGACATTCAAAAACTGACTTGCAATTGAAAACAACAGAATTTTAAAATTCAGTAGTTGTTAAAATGGTCACACTCCACCTTTCAATTCCAGCCTTGATTTAATTTAGAATTCTACTTTCCTTTCTGTCCAAAATAATTATTTTCAAGGACAGATTGGGAAAACAATCCTGACTTGGGTCAAATACATCAATTTTCTTTTAAAGTTTAAAAATATGCACAGATTTCAAATACATAAACTTTTTTTCTGATTATAAAAGTAAAACATATTCATTATAAAAATTCAGACCAAGAAGGAGGTAAAAAAAAATTAAACACATTCCTAATATCTTTATCTAGAGGTAATTTTATTATGTCAAATAGAAAATATATAAAATTTAAAGAATGTAGTATCTTATAATGAATATTCTACACTTAATTCAAGGAAAAAAATTCATTATGTGCATACGGCTACATTCTTGTAAAATATAACAGATGCATACTTGACATACAGTAGAATGAAAAAACTGTGTGTAATGCCATGAATAAAAAGGATTGTAAACTAAAACTGTTCTACCAGAATGCTGTATAATTGCTAAGTTATGAAATTATACCAAAATATTTTTTTTTTAAACTCTGGGTCAGAGTACTTGCCAAAATTACTCAAAACCCTATGGCAGGAATGTTTTAAAAGGTGCACATTATCCAAAAATTATTACTCTGGACAAATGAACAATATAAGCAAAGCATTAGACATTAAAGAGAGGGGTTCCTGGCAGGGTAGTATTGAGCAGAGGTCTCCTAAACCTTCCATCTCAGCACCCTTGGTGTCTCAGTAATTTTTTCATGGTGCCCCAAGGTAAAAAGAAATAGCTAGCAGTTCTGTGAATGACATGACTAGGGCCAAAGAATTTCTTCTCTCTCCTTCCCCCTTCCCCTCCCCCTCCCTCCCTCCCTCTCTCTCTCTCTCTCTCTGTGACTAGGGCCAAAGAATTTCTTCTCTCTCCCTCTCCCTTTCTCTCCCTCTCCCTCTCTCTGTCTCTCACTCTCTCTTTCTCTCTAGATATAGATATATCTATATCTATTTCTATTTCTCTCTAGATATAGATATATCTATATCTAGAGAGAGAGCTAGATATTGATACATATTTCTAAGTAAATATACATGCTTAACAATTCAGTAATTATTTAAAATATAATACCCATATAGGGTAAGAAATGTTATTTCCTTCTTCAGTAACCACTATTACTTTACTAATGGGGTGTGTGTATCTGATGGGCACTGGGAAACTTGTCAAATTTTGTTACTGAACTGACACCACCACCCTTATTTCCTATTCCACACTGATTTGTGTGTGTGTGTGTGTGTGTGTGTGTGTATGTGTGTGTGTGTTTAATCACACCCATAACGCAGAAAATCTCACTTCAAAAAGTTATCACAGCATCAAAGAGGAGGATCTAGCGATGAAAGTATGAACTCCCTTGAATTGGAACTTGAGTCTCTGGCAGATGTTGAAGATCCCATGTTTCCTTAGGGAATATAAAATAACTTGTGTTGCCCTTAGGAGTTTGCTATGGTACTCTAGCATGGGTGACCTGGAAAAGCTTAGTAATGGTAGGTATAGAGCAACCTTATCTTATTGTCCTAGTATCACTGAAAAAGTGACAAGAACTTCCAGATAAATTGCTGTCTTTGAGAGACTTGTATGTAAACTGCTGGTATTTTTAGTATAGAGTACATATATCCAAATCAGGACACACGGTATTCCTTAATAATATGCAGGTAAAAGGAACCCTCCTCTCAGAGTCCCAGGGAGTGTTTACTCTTACCCATTCAAGTGCTTATGATAACAAATAACCTTACAGTCTGATTAGTAAGCATCCAGGTCCAGGAGAGGTCCCTAGCATGCCTTTAATGTAGCTTAGACTGCTGGCACTGCACGTTCCATGCCACTGGGGTCTTGGGGTCTCGGGCTGGGGGACCTGGCCTCCTCCCTTATTTGGGAGGGATGGAGGCTAGGCAGAACTCCAAGGATCCCGAGCTGGGAGAGAGGATTTGTAGGTGATTACTAGATCCAGTCCTGACCCAAGCCGAGCTGGGAGCAGGGGCTGAGGCCCCCTGGAAAGGCCTGGCTCTCTGGGGAGCCCCTCAGTAGGGGATAGGGTAAATCCTGCACCACCGAGCTCTCAGGATCTTAGGGCTGGAGATCCTAGCCTCTACCCTTTCAGTGGTGGAATAGGGGCAGGGCACCCAAGGGGGGCATGAGCTGGGAGAGGGGATTATTAGGCTAGTCTTCTGGGCCCAACCCAGTGAGCCTTATCAGGCCAGAGGTGGGAGCTGAGGTCCTTTTGAATGTTAGGATCCTTGGAGAGGAGCTCAGGCTCCAGCTCACCCCTGCTGCAGCCAAGGCTGCTGGTGGGGTAGGGGGTAGGGAGGGAAAGGGTGAGTCTTATGGCCCTGGGACCTCAGGGTCTCAGGGTCCAGGGATCTAAGGCTGGGTAAGCTGGCCTCTGCCTCCACATGAGCAGGGGGTGAGGGGGATCCCCGCCGGTTTACTTCAACCTCAACAGACTGCACTAGAAATGAAAAATTCAGTCTCTCCAGCAGCAGATATAATGCAGAAGAAAGGAATAATGGCCGTGGATACACTCACCACCTGGGTGGGACAAGCACTGTGTTGGCAACCGCTGAGACAGGAAGGTGAAACCAGCAACTGAGGTGACCTGTCACAGGTTTCTACCCACATCATCTCTGGCACTGGCGAATCAAATCCGGGGCCCACAGAAATGTGCAGCGTGAAAGAGGCTCCCTCCTTTACCAACCAATGGGGGAAGAAAGCCACCGTAAGTGACTGTGGCCTCATGGTAGAACTGCTGACAAGAGAGGAGAGGAGCTGGACAAACCACCACCTAGGGAAGTCTGCCCCAGCAGCGAATGCCTCACCGCCATTGGCTGGGAGTTGGATTCCCAAACCCATTGGCTGGGAGTTGGATTCCCAAACCCAGATATCAGAACTGTATGGCACAGAACCAGTAACACATGACAGAAAGGATCCTGGAGAAGCGCATCACATATCTGCCTGACAACAAGTTACCAAGATGCTCAGCCTGACTATCTGACTCAGCTACTCCTGGAGATCTGAGCAGCCTCATCTGTTGCTGTCCAGGAGTGCAAATCTACACACAAGAAAATATGGACATAGAGCCGGGCACGGTGGCTCGTGCCTGTAAGCTTCAGCCTATGAAGCGGCCGGGGCTAGGGATCGCAGTTCGAGTCCCGCCTGGGGCCCGCAGCGAGACCTAGTTCCAAAAAAAAATAGCTGGGCGTGGTGGTGTGCGCCTGTAATCCCAGCTACCTGGGAGGCTGAGGCTGGGGATTGCTTGAGTCTGTGGTACCCCGGG
>PVHY01015371.1:6875-18327 GCA_004024945.1 Uropsilus gracilis
GTTCCATAGGCAAAAATAGTGAGACCTAGTCTCAAAAAAAAAAAAAAAAAAAAAAAAAAAAAAAAAAGCACCAAAGCTCAGGACAAGACAAGAGTAGTTTAGGACAAGATGGGAATGCTTGTAATCACCTTCTGCTCAACTACCTTTGAGGTAAAAAAGGAAAAAGTGAGGTAAAAGGTAAAAAATGGGAGGCCGGGCACGGTGGCTCGTGCCTGTAAGCTTCAGCCTATGAAGCGGCCGGGGCTAGGGATCGCGGTTCAAAGTCCCGCCTGGGGCCTGTAGTGAGACCTAGTTCCAAAAAATAGCTGGGCATGGTGGTGCGCGCCTGTAATCCCAGCTACCTGGGAAGCTGAGGGTGGGGATTGCTTGAGTCTGTGGTACCCTGGGCAATGAGAGACTGCGGTTCCACGGGCAAAAATAGCGAGACCTAGTCTCAAAAAAAAGGTAAAGAATGGGGATGAAAAAACAGAACTGGCATCATTCACAGATGCTATGCTTATATGAATGAAAAACCTTAAATAACTGACAGATAAATAAATAATTTTCTTTAATAGATATAAATCAACAAAAATTGTTTCTACACTCCTGTAAGAAATCAAATTTAAAATTAAAAAATATTACAATTACATAAAAAGAAGCTCCATGAATATATCTACCACATTTGTGCAAGACATCTTTAGAGAAAATTATGAAATTTTAAACAAGAGCCGTTTTGGAGATCTAATCAATAAGGGGATGCTTATGACATAGAATAGTGGGTAAGAGTATTAGGGTATTTCAAATGAATTTATAGATCTTGTACAATCCCACAGAAAGTTTCAACATGACAAAACATTGCCAAATATTTGTAGAAATTTAAAAGTAGAATTACAAATTCTCTCCTGAGAAAAACAAGGCAGTATGATCCATACGACTGGGTAAGGGATGTAAAGAGAGGAGAGCTCAGGATCTGTTAACATAAAAATATAGACTAATTCTGAAAATTCCCTGAGCAGACAAAACCAGTTCAGTAACACAAAGTTCAATCTAGCTGATTTTGGCAGAACAACCTGACCTGAGCTATTTTTCATTCTTGCCTCTGGAAACCATGAGCACAACTTCCTGAAGCAGGCAGGAAGCAGCAGAACCCATGTCCAATCATTTCAGAAATCGAGAATTTTGGGAAATCAGTCTCTTGGTTCTTATCACTTCTCAAGTTTTGTTTTCCTGATGACACCAACAAGAAATTTTCCATCTTACATTCTCTGGTTCCACCTTATCTTATTATTTTTTTTAGTTGAAAGAGGCAAGTTTATTTAAGAAAGATGAAATAATAGACAAGAAATAAAGGCGATAGAAAAGCAAGACAACCTTGGACTGGTGTCCAGGATGGGGTAAGGAGGTTACCCTGGTTCCACTTTAGACTGAAATTCTTTGATTCTGGGAACAGTGTTACAAACTGATTGTAATGAAGCCAGTGTGTGTTATTGGCGCAGGAGCAGGCAAAAGGAAAAGTGTGACTTCATATAATCATCCTCTCCAACTTAATGCCACATACTTTGTTATTCCATTCGATCTCTATTTATTATTATTTTTTTAATTTTTAAGAGACTAAGTCTCACTATGTTGCCCAGGCTTGTCTCGAATCTGTGGACTCAAGTGATCCCCAGCCTCAGCCTCCCAGGTAACTGGGATTACAGGAGCATACCACCATGCTCAGCTGTTTTTTTATTCTGTCTCTACTCCATCATCTCTCTATACCCCTGTCTCCATATCCATTTCCTTGCGCCTTGTGTGGGAGCAACCCTCCCATTTCCCTCCCCATTCCCTCCACATCTCTCTCTTCCTTCAGATCCCACCCACTCCCAACCCCTAAACCATCCTTATGTGGTCTTCATTCCCTCCACATCTTCAGCTTCATTTCTACTATCCATTCCCACCTTTTTTTTTTTTTTTTCCGGCGACTAGGTCTCGCTATTTTTGCCTGTGGAACCTCAGGCTCATGTTTGCCCTGGGCACCACAGACTCAAGCAATCCCCAGCTTCAGCTTCTCAGGTAGCTGGGATTATAGGCGCACACCACCACACCCCGTTATTTTTTTTGGAACTATATCTCGCTATGTTGCCCCAAGCGGGACTTGAACCTCGATCCCTGGTCCCCACCATGGTTTCCTGGGCTGCTGCTAACAGGCACGCACCACCGTGCCCAGCCCCCCATCCATCTTAACAAGTTTCTCCTTCAGAGTTCATGCGTAGCCCCTCCCAACCTAACCCCCAGTGAATCTCAGTTCCCACTGCCATCTCCAGGCTCTCTCCAGTGTACCTGATATTACATGTTTCCTTTCCACCCTCACTTGGGTGAAAATTGAAGAACATTCATGAAGAAGTCTGAAAGTTTGGGGGGATGTTAGAAACTATCAAGACTGATGGTTCTTTCATGCAAAATCGCCCCAGATTTCAAGTGAGAAATTTCAAATTTCCCCCCTTACATTAGAGCAGGAATTTAGCAGTGGCAGCTCCATCCAGCTGCCTTCTGTTAGGGTTGGCAGTGGAACAGGTTGGCTTGTGTCTTTTTACTCCAGGAGTGAATTCAAGAGGTACTGGAACCTTACTTTTGGTAACTCTAGCCCCCCTGGAGTCTTTGTTTTTGGTGATTGGTCAGATCTGATTTGTCTTACTTGTCTTTCGGATGCATTCATGAGTGGAGGGTACCAGAACACAAGACCAGAGCAGAGGGCAGTGTTTGTGGGCAAGAGCTGAGCTTGTGTAGAATGAGTTTTCCCCATGCTTGGAGCAATGGTGAGAAGCCTGGTTTCAGTTTGACCACTGGCCATCTCTGCTGGTTAGATCTCTGTTGGGGAGAGATGACAAGCAATCTGGTCTGTTGGCGGTTTTGTGTTTTTGTTTTTGTCTATTTGCTTATTTGTGAGTTAAAATCACTTAAAATATTTTTATTATTATTATATATATATATTTCACATCTTTGTATTCCCCAGGGATCACCCACCACCTCCCCTCCCTGATTGCTCCCACCCATTGCCCCCCAACCAAGTTAAAATATTTTGTGTCCAAGGGTAAGGAGAAGAATCCTTTGAGACCTGGACCGGTTGAGTTTTTGTGGTTCTGCGTCTATTCTGACTAGCGATTGAAGTTGTAAAGCAAGCTGCAAACTCTGAGAGTCCGGAGACCTAGACCTGAGAAAAACTTTGAATCTCACTGAGCTAGTGTGGACTATTTTCCTACTTGACCAGAATATTAACAAATGAGATTAGGAAGAGGTTCAAATTAAAGGAGATTACATGATTGGTTTTTTGGAGACTAACAAGGGCTTTCATAAATCTAATATTGTCAAAACTCCTAGGAAACAAAGACACTAAATTCCTAATACTTTCAACAGATAAACAAAACAAAAATCCTTTCTCATAGAAACTTCTAGCTCAGAAACAAGTTCATGTATTCAAGTGTATTTTAGTCTTTACACAAATCAAATTGATTTGAAATTTTGCCTTAAAAGCAAACATTTTCTCCCAACCACAAATTCTAGAGAAGATGTGGAGAAAGAGCTGAGAATATAAACTGGCTCAGCTGTTAAGAGAAAGTAATTTGGATTTACCTTAAAATAACAATGGAAATATCATGTGATCCAACAATCTCACTCTTGGGTATCTATCTAAAGAATGTAAAGCCATTAACTCAAAAATAAGATTCATAATGCTTATTGCAGCACTATTTACAATAACTAGACATGGAAGCAACTTAAATGCTCATCAACAGAAGATTAAATCAAGAAGCTGTGGTATCACCACGTGATGGCACACTATTCAGTCAAAAGAAAAGATGAAAAGCTACCATTTACAGAAAAAAAGAGCTTGAGGGAATATGGGAAGCAAAACAAATCAGAACGAAAAAGATAAATACTAAACATTTACAAGCAGATGATTGACAAGATAAAATACTTATCTAAACTAGCAGACATTAATAAATGAAAAGAAATTTCTGAGGTGAAGAGGAAGGGTCAAAGGGACATAAAGACGGTGATGGGAAAATCTAAAGTAAAATATATTCCTCTCAAAGAACCCCAAATATCCCTTTCCCAGTTTTATTAGTAGCATATAATACAAACATATATTATTTTATTTTGAAGATTTGCATTTGTTATCTCATTCAGAGAACAGTGGATGAATATTATGACAGAGAATAGGTTCCTCTACACTGTTATTCCTGGTATAGCCAGGAGTAACCTTTACAACTTTTGCCAAAGTAACTTGATTCTATTTTAGAGAGAGACTGAGAAGCAGGACATGGAGAACTAACAGAGTTTATGAGAACTTATTATATGCCCTCTAAGGACACACACATCCCTTTCACATCTTCTTCAAACGCAATTTCTTAATAACTCATTAAAATGATCCACACATTTTACTACTCCACAATATGTAAACATAAAAAGCAGAGCTAGATTGTATTGTGCTTGGTGGCCAATGTGTGAGCATTCCATGTTACTCTGAAATTCTCCAGATATCCAAAAATAGTCACTTCATGTATTATCCTAGGTTTTAAAGCTAACTAAGGATTTTGGGATTTATATTTAAGCAAACGACTTTGGAACTTAATTATTGTTAATCTCAAAATGTTTCTCAGCATTATATTTCAGATTAAGCACATTTTAGGTTTCTAATCCTTTTTCAAAGGATTTTGAAGTTTTGTTGATACTATGCAACTCACTCATTTAAGGTATCAATGATTTGGCATTAATGATATTAACTCTTAAATCATTTACTATCTTATTAATTTTTTTTTGGGGGGGGACTAGGTCTTGCTATTTTTGCCAGTGGAACCGCAGGCTCTCATTGCCCGGGGTACCACAGACTCACACAGTCCCCAACCTCAGCTTCCCAGGTAGCTGGGATTACAGGCGCACGCCACCACACCCAGCTATTCTTTTGGAACTAGGTCTCATTACGGGCCCCAGGCGGGACTCGAACCTCAATCCCTAGCCCTGGCCACTTCATAGGCTGAAGCTTACAGGTACGAGCCACTGTGCCTGACCTATTTTATTAATTTTTAAATTATGGTAAAACTGTTTAGTATGAGGATCATTTTAATCATTTAAAAATGAACAATTTAGAGATATTACTTGCATTCACAATGTTGTTGACTCATCACCACCATTTATTTTCAAAATTTTTCATCAGCCCAAACAGAAATTCTATATCCATTAATCAATAGCTTCCCACTTCTCCCTCCAGCCACAGGTGACTTATAATTTACTTTCTGTCTAAATGAAATTGCCTAGGGCCGGGCACAGTGGCTTGTGCCTGTAAGCTTCAGCCTATGAAGCGGCCAGGGCTAGGGATCACGGTTCGAGTCCCACCTGGGGCCCGTAATGAGACTTAGTTCCAAAAAAATAGCTGGGCATGGTGGCGCGTGCCTGTCATCCCAGCTACCTGGGAAGCTGAGGCTGGTGATTGCTTGAGTCTGCGGTACCCTGGGCAACGAGAGCCTGAGGTTCCACGGGCAAAAATAGCGAGACCTAGTCTCAAAAAAAATAAATAAAAAATAAATGAAATTGCCTATTCTAGATAGTTCATATAGCTGGGGTCAGATATAACATGTCCTTCAGAGTTTGGCTTTTTTTACTTATAATGATTTCATAGTTCATTCATGTAGTAACATTTATCAGAATGCCTTTTTATGGCCAAATAATATTCCACTGCATGATACATCACATTTTTTATCCATATATCTATGGACAGACATCTGAGTTGCTGTGAAGAATACAGCTGTGAACATTGATGTATGTGAGCATCTGTGTGAGTTCTGTTTTTCCTAATCTGCAACATTATAGGAAAGTGACATTAGCATAGGTTCAATAAGTATCTGTTTTCCTTTTTGTCACCTGATAATTGTAAAAAATCTACTGTGCCGTCATGCCATTCCTGGATGATGGTTTGAGAAAATACTATGATGAGCTGTTTATATATATATATATATATACATATATATGTGTGTGTGTTTGTATACATATATATACAATATGATGAGCTGTTTTTATATATATGCTGTATATATATAATTGCATATATATATATATATATATATATATATATATACACTGCAGCAGTTTCTACAAATGATTAGGATAATTTTTTTGACTAGCAAGAGAGAAAGCATGAAAAATACTACAGTAGTGCCAAGTGCTTGGCACCATTGCTCTTTTGTGTGTAAGATACAGGAAGCAGAGTTGCTTCAGATGGAGAGATGTAATGGGCAAGGGGACAGTTCATGAACCTAGAACTGGGAACCAAGGAAACTCAGATGCCAGGGGAAACAGGGGAACATCCCTGGCCCTGAGTCACTCTGAGACCTGAGGCATGTTTTTCTAGGATGGTCAGTTGGTGTTGGGTATAGTTTTAGGCTGGGGCAGGAGGCTGGGCCACAAAGTAAACTTCCCAGCCTCTAGTGTTTCAGAGACCAAAAAAATAAAAAAACAAAACAAAAAACCCAACCTAACCCTGGCTCTAAATATAAAAAGTGTAGGGTGGGGCTCTCTGGGTGTCCTGTTTTGCCCTGGGGTGGATGGATTATAGACTTTTAACAGATCACTCATAAATCACAAAGTTAATCCTCTCAGGTGTTGGTTGCTAATGAAGAAAGTGAGAATACAAAAAGTTAAGTCATAGATTCCAAAACCTCAGAACCAGAATTGGTGCTAGGATTCGTCTTTTGTGCGTGTGTGCGCGCGTGTGCGCATGTGCATCTGTGCTGGGAATCAAACCACGTTGTGACTCGAGGCTTACCTCTTAACCAGGTGATGCTTTTAGAAAACGTTGCAGTCACAGGGGTTACTTAGGGACAAATTCCAACTGATCGCTGAAATGTACCAAGGATCTCTCCCTGGAAAAGGACAGGGGAGTGAGGTAAAGGCTTCATGGAAGAGGTGACTCCACACCAAGAAGAGAATAACCTACAGAAGACACTCAATAAGGTGTTGGCTAAATGCAGGAGTCCTCAGTTCTAATCTCTCCCCAGTAGATGTCATTCACACAAATGGCCTTTTAATCCCCATCTCTATGCGGAGAACACTTCAATTTATATTTGCAGCCTTGACTTCTCCCAGCATATTTAATAGACATCTCAAAATCAACACCCCTAAAGTGGAATTCTTGTTTCAACTCTCTCCAAATATGTTCTAGTCACTAACACCACTCATCACCAAACACTGACTTCTCTTACAGGTGTCACTACTTTCGTCTTGTCTTTCATAATCCATGAGTCTCCAAGGAGCCTAAGGATTATTTTTAAAACACAGATCACAACAGTTTCCTGCTCAGAATCCTTTAATGGTTTTTCCATCATACACTTGGAAGGAAACTCCATGTGACTTTCCAAGGTCTCCAAGATGGGTCCCTGCCTATCTCTGTCCTCATGTCTTTCCACACTCCAGCTTGTCCACTTTACCGAGGTGACCTGGCTACCCCAGCCTCCTGTTCCAGCCTCCCACCGCCCCCGCCCCCGCCCCCTTCCCCCACCTTGGACTCCATCTTCCCACAGTGGATCCTTTCAGAAGCTAGTTCTCAGTCCATTTTCCTAGTTTGTTTTCTCTAGAGCACATCTACCAACAAGTATTACATTAATTATTACATTAATTATTGAGTTCATTATAGTCACCTTGAGAGCAAGGATTTTTGTTCTGTCTTATTTGCCATTGTGTCCCTACTTCTAAAAATGTCATTTCCCCGCCTTCTCCCACCCCTGTCCCGCAACCCCCACCCCACCCCGACCCCGAAAACGCCATACCTTGGAAGACTGTGCCACGAAGCTCCTGGTCTTGGGTTTGTACAAAAAACACCAGAGGAACATGCCTAGAGCAGAAGACGCAGACCTATGGTTGTGGGGTGTGTGAGTATGGAGGATCTCCAGGCTGAAGAGGCCCTAAGCCCCTATCGGTGAATCTGTCCAGCCTCTTCTCGCGTTTTATCACTAGGAAGTCAACCAGGCCAAGCCAGATACTGTGACCTTGCCGTCCTCAACCTCCACTTGGGCCAAACATGCCCAGAGTGTGGAGGGGGTAGGCAAGGTGGGGCAGATGTGAACCGGAATGGCGAAGGCCTGAGGCCCCCAGTTAGGGACCCTTGAGCGTTTGGAAGGCTGAGGGCCAGGGTGCAGACCCGAGCGGCCGTGGAGCTGGGCGGGGTGGGTGGGGTAGTGTATGGGGGAGGTGCGCGCGGGGGGGGGGGTCGGTGGGTGCGGCCCTTGACTCCGCCCCTCCGGCGCGGTGGAAAGTCGAAGCTGAGCGCAGTGATTGTGGCGTGGTGGTGCCGGGCACCTGACCTCGACGCCGCGCTACAGCTCTCGCCTCCGGTCTGATGTGAGTCTGAACCCGCACACAGTCCCGAGTACAGCCGGACCCAGGCTGAGATGGAGCAGGAGCTGCGCCAGTGGCAGGCGGCTCAGCACCTGCTCGCAGAGGTGAGTCCGCGTGTGAGCTGGACGTGGGGCCGGGCGTGGAGGGCGGCGGACGGCCGCGGCGCTGGAAGTCGGAGGGGTCAGGGGAGAGGGAAGAGGAACAGGAGATGGAGGGCATTATTCAGGTTACAGTCACCGAACTTGGACTCCTGTGCTAGGCGCTGGGAGTAGCGATGTTCCAGGTGACTTCGGGAGAGGGCTTGAGTCCCGAAGAAAGAAGACAAAGTTAGGAAGCAGTGAAAAGTGGGAGGAAAAACTGAATACTTGGTGAAAACCTTACTAGGTGGTAGGCTTTTGCCAGGCCCTGTGAATACAATGGTGAATTTGCCATAATATACTACACTTAGAAATTTATTAATAAATTGTCGAATAATTGGAAGTATACCATGCCACTAGAAAAATAGCAAAGGTGATTCCAGAGGTGGGAGAGGGGTTGAATATTTGGTCTGGAAGGGGAGACGGATTAACTAGGTCAAAGGTTGTAGGTCTCCAGGCCTGAAATAGTACACCTATGCCTTGGAGGAAGTGAGGACTAGACCTTAAAGCCGAGACCAAGAGACAGTGGCCCAAAAGGAGAGAAGGCTGGGACCTGGTCACCATGGCCAGGCTTGAGCGGGCTATTCCAAGAGCCTAGAATGCTGTCATGATCAGTCACATTTTGATTGCCACTCTAAGACTGTCCTGGAGGAGGTGGGCAGAATTCGAGTCAATAGTAGAAAAACTATTTTGATCATTCAGGCAGTCAGTAATTGACTGCCATGGGCGTAGAGCTGGGGATAATAGAATAAATTCTGGGGATATTTTGGAGTAAATTGTTTAAGAACTGGTAACTACTTGGATCTAGGAGGTGAGGGGTGGGTTTCCAAAACTCTGGTTTTGCTTGATTGGGTGAGAATACTGGTGACATTTTCTGAGCTCAGATGAGCAAAGGACCAAGATTAAAAATTGAGTGGATTTTGTTTGCTTTTATCCCCCGGGAGTGGTAGGATAAGGTTGATTGTGAGTTTTGTACTCAGTCCTTTTGAAGTGCCCATGGGCTATCCAAATGGTTTGTGAGTTAGGCTGTGGGGAGTTTCTGGAAAGATATGCCCCAGAGCTAATTTTAAGAATAACAGGAATATAAACTGAAGTAGATCTATTAGCATGAAAAAGATAGCCCTGAGGGAAGAGTTTGGGCAACCCACGGTGGAGAGACTGGGGAGGGAGAAAAACCAGGAAGTGTCTGCTGTATTCAGAGGAAGGAAACCTCTGAGAAGACTGTTCAGGAGTCTCAGCAACTTGACCTGTGAGCAGAGGGCGTCAGACGAGCATTCAGAAGTCATCACCTAAGCTGGTTCTGAGAAGTGGGAATCTGAGTAAATTGGGAGGAGTTAAGTAGAGGTTGTTGCTGAGTGTGGGCCCCACACCTGATAGTACAGAGCCAAAAAAAAACCATGTTAACAGCTTTTGAGAAAAGAATCGATTTAATGCAAGGCCGCCCAGCAGGAGACTGGAGGCAAGATTCAAATCAGCCTCTTCCAGGATGGATCTTTGGGAAGTCTTTATGGGATTGAAGAACAAATATATATAGAAAATGCAAGTTGGTAGAATCTGATGGGCTGCTTTCTGCTAAATCATGGTGTAACTCAAATTTGAGTCCTAAATAGTTAACTTGTGAATGCTCTTGAAAATAAGAGGGTCCTTACTGAGAAGGAGGAAAGAGACTGAATACCCCAGAAATATCCAGTAAACACTTTGGGGGGGGGCCATTGTGTGCCCTCTTTATGCTAGTTTCTGAGCATGTAGTGGTGAATAAAACAAGATTTCCTCAATCCTTCCAGGGTTCTTTTTTTTTTTTTTTGACAATAGTCACATAAAAAAGGATTTCCCCAATCCTTCCAGGGTTGATTTTTTTTTTTTACAATAGTCAAAACATTATAAATCTATCAAAATTAATTTCTTGGTATCATTTCTTATACAATTTTCAATTAAAACTCTCCTAGTTTTCCTGAAATGTCCTTTCCAACAGATATGTCTAAACTAAGGATTCAGTTGAAGGTCACATATTGCATGTGTCTAGTCTCTTGAATCTCTGTGAAATTAGAAGTTTACTTTCTGCTCCGTAGGGTAGACATTATCTTAAACAAGCAGAATCACTTTGTGAATTTGAAGTAGGTTTCCTACGGAAAGGTAAAGTAAATGCTTAATACTTTCACTTCACTTAAGCCAGGTAATAGTTGATCTTTGTCATCTCGGACTCATGAATTTTCATAAATTCCAACCTATTAAAATTAATCATTATTCCTTTTGATTTTCAAATTGTCACAAATTTGATCTTTGGGAATCTTCACTGTGTCCTTTTTTAAACATTAAAAAATTGTGGTAAAATCTCCATAACATACCAAAAAATCTAATCATTTAAAGTATATAATTCAGTGGTATTAAGCACAATTCAATCTCCTGAATAACCATCACCACCACCCATTTTTCATTCTCCCAAACAAATTCCTTAAAGTAACTCACCAATTCTCCCCTTCTAGTTCCAGTTAACCACCTCTCTACTTCTTATCTCTGAATTTAACTTAAGTACCTCATATAAAAGGGATCATACATTAGCATAAAGTCTTCAAGGTTCGTGTATGCTGAAGCCAGTGTGAAAAATTTCCCTCCATTTTAAAGCTAAACAACAATCTGTGCCTGGACACTTGGGCTTTTCCAGTTAGAAAGTTGTGAATATGCTGCTCTGAACATATGTGTGCAGACAGCTGTTGCAATCCCTGTCTTTCATTCATGTAGGTGTATATCCTGACGTGGACTTGCTGCATGATAGGATGATCCTGTTTTAATTTGTTAGGAATGCCATTCTGGTTTCCAGAGTGGCTGCACTATTTTACATTTCCACCAGCGGTGCACAGAATTCCAGTTTCTCTACATCTTGCTAATACTTCTTCTTTTTCTTTTTTTTGATAAGAATCATTCTAATGGGTGTGAATTGATATCTTGTGATTTTGATTTGTACTTTTGTA